>MU223915.1:1339943-1373600 GCA_018584345.1 Thuja plicata | reverse complement strand
ACAATTAGACAAACTACCTTATAGCTGGTGTATTTCAAATGCCTTACAGATGAAACACACTAGAGCACAAATAGAATGAAAAGAGACAAGATAATATGAAAGAGGGAAAAACCACACTGTATTCTATAACTGTATTCTGCTTCAACATATCCAGACAAGAAGCTTTGATGAATATACAAAGACAAAAAAGTATAACTTACAATAAAGTTTCCACAAGACCAACAGGGACCTGCTCTGGGCAGAGGAAAGGAACCCCTAAAAATTACAACTCTCCTGCTATATATAGGGTTACTGACCATCTTGGAATCCCTTAGGATGCAACAAGCTTCGGATGATCACAGAAAACCTAACCCTAAAGTACAGAGAGACAAAAGAGAGAGAAAAAATGGTGAAAGGACCAAACCCTGATAGTATTTATGTTGAATCAGCTTAGCTGTGCTTGCCTACTCACCTACATTCTTCTTTTACAATAACTATCCCTCATGTCTCGAACAGTGCAATGCCAAACTTTCACTTCACTCATCGTCTAGGATTTCCTCATCTACCACAGACTTCCTTTCTTGGGTGTAATCATAACTTCCCAAGCTTTCACTTCATCATCTGGTAGCTACCTGAAGTCATGAATACTCAGTACCTGCACCCTTGTGCCTGTCCCATCTAGCATCGGCGATGTACATCAAGTGGGAACTTGTTGATGTTAGTCTCTGCTGCAAAGACTTCATACAATATTTTATTGAAACCGTGCACATCAAAATCTGCTCGCTGCACTTGTGAAATCTCAGCCATAACTCTGCTCACTTACAGCACCTTGAACCTCTTTTTCTTTACCGATATTGAAACAAATCTATCTCAGATATCAGCTGACTGTTCTGTGCATAATTTCCTGCAATTTAGAACTCTCTAATCAATTCGGACAACACTACAAGCCAAGAAAAATATCTTTCTTCTGCAAACCAAACAACCTGGGCTCTGAACATATGATGAATGCAAATGAATGCACCATCAACTTCTTTAATAAAATATGCTCTAACAGTTCATGAGCTTTGTCTGCATTGCTGCTACATTTTTCACTTCTGGGAAAATCCTTGCGAGTGAGCGACACATCCTTTTTATTTCTCATCACACACTCACCATCCAACCTCACTTTACCTTTTACCTTCTGCGAGTGAGCGATGTCTTAATTCTTTACTCATCTTATGTCTGTCGCACTCTCGCAAGCTTTTATGCTTTGCTTTTTGATACCTGCGAGTGAGCGATGCATTCTTCACTGGCAGCTCGTTGCACCCCCGCGAGTTATTATTTCATATCACTTGAATCTCGGCAACTGAGCAACATTCACTTTTTCACTGCATACTCTATCTAGTCGCACACTCGCCATCCTAATATTCCTTCTTTCATTTTATGCGCGGGTGAGCGATGCACTCTATTTTTTGCTTAGTCGCTAACTTGCGAGATCCTTTATTTCACTTCATACCTGACCGCAAGTGCACGACGTCTTTCTTCTTTTGGCTCATCGCATACTCGCGAGCTCTTTTCCCTTTATCTTTTTTGATCGGCGAGTGCGCGATGGCTTCCCTTTTTCCTCGTCGCATAGTCGCGAGCTGACAATCTTTCACCTTTATGGAATGGCGACTGAGCGACGACCTTCCCCTTTTAACTCATCACATGGTCCCAAGCTAAAAATCTTTCACCTTTATGGAATGGTGACTGAGCAATGACCTTCCCCTTTTAACTCATCGCATGGTCGCGTGCTGGCATTCTATCATCTGAAAACATTAGCGAGTGAGCGAGGCATTGAACGGTCTTTTAGTCGCTCTTTTGCAGACCTTTACAAATCTTGAAAAACACATGTGTGACTGAGTGATGCAATTTTACATCAGCATTTTATGTCTTCGTCGCACACTCGCACTGTACAATACACATGAGTTAGAACCTACGCGAGTGGGCGACCTAACATGACATGACCTCGTCGCGCAATCGCGGACCCAAAGCTCGACCTTTACAAGACATCGTGACTGCGCGATATACCATTTAAAACATCTCATCGCGCACTCGCGCACAGAACATAACAAGACAAAGGCAGATCGCGACTGCGCGATGACCTCGCATAACAACTCGTCACCAACTCGCGCAACCTAAAGACATTTGACAAAATAGGTCGCGATTGCGCGATGACCCTTGAAACATTGAACCCGCTCAGTCGCAGACATATCAAAACTTCTCCTAAGCAGATCACGATTGCATGATAACCCCTTAAAATAGCTCATCGCGCACTCGTGCGACATAAAAACACTGACAAAAACTCATCGCGACTGCGCGATTCAAAAATAAAGCACATGCCTTAAGCGGATATTAAAAAGTAACTTTGAAAAAGAACGCGCTAAGAAAAGGGTTTCAAAATATAACGTTTATCATTTGGATTAGCGTAGGGTTTTCAGGGTTTTATCAATTTGGTTAAGTGTAGACTTGAAAACCTGAAAACATGACACTGGGAAGGCTGAACAAAACAAGAGATAACTGAATGGAGCATACCAAAAATTAGAAATAAGGACAGGGAACTAGGAAAATTGCCAGAACATGAAATACAACCAACAGCAAGGATACCAAGCAATAGAGGTATTAATCAATCACATTAGGTGATACATTATACATGTAAGATTTAATGGATCTGTACTCAGCAATACTAGATTGCATACACTCATGTCAATAAGTATTTTTGTCTGCATTCTAACAAGTGTAGAAAATATAATAAATCCTTTCAAGAAAGGTGGATTTAACAATCCTATTGTAAATCTCTTAACCGAGTGCACTCTTAACAATGTTGCTCAATCTCTTAACAGAGTAGACCTTAACTAGTCCCCACATAATACTCCTAAAAAGGTAGATCATCAGAAGTGATCAAATTGTAAGCCTTAACCAGCCCCTTCTAATCTGCAGATAGTGAATTTTTTGTGGGTGCCATCCCCGCCACAGTTTTTACCTTCTAACAGGGTTTTTTGCATTACCATATCTTCTATTAGGTGTTATTCATTTCATGAATGCTTCTATGAATTTTTACATGATTACTAAGTTTATGAAGTGATATAAATTACATAAAGATAGTATAGAATAGATGGTTGGTAATACAATTGATTACATAAAGGTTAAAGGATAAAAGAGATAAAAGTCTTAGAGGTACTGATTCACCCCTCCCCTCTCAGTACATGGTTCCCATTATTTTCAAAAATTGGTATCAAAGCTAGATCTCTTATTTGGAAAATTTTAAAGACTTAAGAGAAAAGATCATACAATGGAGAAGTACAAACTTGACAAGAGTATTGAAAATCAGAAGCTATAAATTCAAAACTTCTATAAGAAGTACAAAGTAGTAAGAATCAAAATTAGAGAGCTGCTAGATGAAAGAAAAGTTATGGCAACTCGGAAAAATGAAAAATACTATCAAGAGGAAGAGATACCAAATTTATTTGAGTCATGAGGATCTACAAATAGCAAAGCTTCAGACACATCTGAAGAAAGAATCGCAAGCTTAAATGAAATTAATCAACATCTGGCTAGATAAGTAAAATCTCTACAAATCGGTCAAGAGACACAGATGATAAGAATGATTGATACCATGAACAATGCTAGACAAGATGAGCAAGAAAGAACACTAGCTATTGATGATAGAAGGAAGATCACTGAAAAGCTATAAGAGAAAAAGTCAAAAATACAAAGACTTACTGAACATCATCATGAGATCACAAATCATCTTATTCTTATGAGTCAAGAGGCAAATAGAATGGATACAAAACTCATTGAAAGAATAGAAGCTATTGGTGAGCTAAGAGAAGAAAATGAAAAACTGAATCATGAAGTAAGAATTCAACAACAACATAATGACATAATCAAGAGAGCTAAAGAAAGAAACAAAAAGATGGATGATTTTCTAGATGGACAAAGAAGAATAAACAATAATACATGACTAAGGTATACCGAGAATGGAGAGTCACCATACCAAGCTGATCCAAAGAATTTATGTGAAAATCCAAGACAAAAAGAAAGCTGACATGCAATCACTATGGAAGGACAAGCCACACATCAAATATATGCAGGAGAAAAATGAAAGGTATTCCTAAATCCACACCTTCATTCATAGGAATTTGTTATAAATGTAACAAGAAAGGACATAAAGCATATGAATGTAAATCTGAGGTAAGACAACCAAAGAAGGAAACCTACATGGAAAAATACTATCCTATTTGCAAAATGCATGGGAACACATCTCTTGAATGTAGGAAGAAGAAAAAGCAAGAATGGAAACCTAAAAATCAATAAAATGCTTATCAACCAAAAAGAGTCGATAACTCTTATGTTTGGGATTAAAACACATGGACAAAATATACAACATGTGGCAGATTTGGTCACATAGATGCAAACTGTATGAGGCCATGGACAAGAAAGTCTAGAAGCTAGACTAACCATGGAATGGTATGTCTACACTATCATAAAGTTGGTAATCTAAGAAAAGACTATAGAGACAAGCACATTTACCAATGGAAACACCATTGAAGACATCAAGAAGATGAGAAATAAAATGTGGAGGAAAGCTACAAACACTAATAAAGTTGGACCAAGAAACACAGTTGGTGACACCCCATCCAATGGATCTGGTGATATCAGCACCCCCACCTAAGTAGAACAAGTAAGTGTGGAACTGTATTACACCAAGCTATACTTTGCATAAGTTCCATTATACATAGTTAAATTACCAAATTAGCATGATTAAAGATGCACTATGGTATTACTTGTAAAAAAAATTTCATCAGTCAATACATACCAAAATGCATCAGTGTACATACAAAGCTAAGTTGTCTATACTTGCTGAGAATCGTCGGTTAACACATAAAAGCTAATTAGCTAGTGTAAATCGAGATCCATTGGTAAGCATGTGAGTTGACATGTTGTCTTCAACAAATACCAAAATCTATCAATGAATTTAATGAGTTAACAGCTACCCCAAAGCATCATGTTACTACCGAAAGTGAAGCTAGTGTATCAACCAATGACTCCGTCTTTACACACTGAGAAGTGGTTGAGCATTAATATCTTGACTTAGGGAAAAGTCTATAAATAGATGACAGAAGGGTTTCATTCTTCACACAATGAATTGAGTAATGAGAAAGAGTGAAACCAGAGCACAAAATGACCAGATTGCAGAGCACCTACAACACAACTCCCTGCACTCCAAACAAATTCCTAACAACTATAGAGGTTAAATTAAGTACCAACATTCATCAAAAAACTTAGTTGTCATTTACGGGAAAGCCCTAATTTTAGAAACGATGGAAACTACATCAAGAACCTCTAAGATCAAGAATGATAAGAAGAATAAGGTTAATCTGATAAAGAATAGTACATGTGAGGAGCCTAAGAATAAGGTATGCCTAGAGGTTTCCTTACAACCCGACAATGTTGGTGCATTCTCAAAAATACCAGCTAGGGTTTTTCTCATTGAAGATGTACGAGCATATATACACTACATAATAGAAAAAATTGGAGACTTGGAAGTTTAACAAGCTTTCAAGAAGCTTTGCAATGATGATGGCACTATCAAGGAAGAACATAAACACATTGAAGTAAAAGGGCTCACAAATGCCCTACTATTCTTGAAGGAATTCAAAACCGAATGGATTCGGTTAGTACTAAGCAAGATACATGACAAAAATTATGGCTAGATGAATCAAAACTGATAACCAGGGATGTTATACATGTGATTGGTTATCCCATAACCGATAAGGTAAAGGCACTAAAACACCCACCTAAATCTGAAATTGAGAAGAATACAGGAGTAGCATGGGATGGAAGAGGATTAAAGGTATCCACCATCACCGATGATGAACTAAAATTTGGAGCATGTGTCTTAGGATACAAGTTCTTTCAGGATAGCAGGTTGAACAACATTGCATCCAAAGTAGTGGATACAACATACAAGATTTTCAAGAAAGGATTGCATTTGGATCTGTTAGAACTTCTGCTAAGACAATTGGATGAGAATATGAAGACAATAAGGACTGCAAAGTCCAACTCATATAATTTTGGTTCACTCATCATGTGCATATTCTTCTATTTTCAAGAATCCTTCCCATCCATAGGAAATCTCAAATGGGACACTACAAGACCAGTGACCATACAGATTAGTGAGTTCATCAAATCACTAGGAGACAATTTTGAATCAGTCATGGATGAATATTTTTTTGGATTCAAAGATAGAATGCATAAGAGAGTAAGGATTCCAGAATAGTTAATAGAAAAGTTCAAGACTGACATTTGTTTTATGGTGTACACTGACTACACCTACATCAAGCCAGTTGTACTGAGGACAACATGGGTGGCTCCACTTGATTATGAGGTGAACATAGATCAAGCATCAAATTTTATTGATGCATTGATAAATGAACCATTAGATAAATCACAACAAAATTTTGGAACTTATGAGGAAGCCAAGGAAAGGATAAAAACTGGCTTAGTTGTGAAGAAGATTGATAGGAAGAAAGACAAGATGGTTAAGAATTTGAAGAAAAGGCTATCGGTCAATGAGGAAGAAATTGAAAAAACAAAGGAAATTGAGGGATAGTCACCCATTTGTGAAGCTAAGAAGGAGAGTGACTTAGAGTCCACAGAGTCAGATTCACCACCTCCACCACCAACAAAGAAGGCAAGGACTACTGCTGCATCCAGGACCAGGAGTCAGATAAAAAAGGCTGCATGTCCTTCATCTATTAAGAAAGGTCAAGTAAGGACCTACAAAAGAAAACCTCAAACCAAAAATACTATAGCACCAAAGAGGAGGAGGAAATTAATCCTAAATAAGGAAGAGATAGAGGACACAAATGAGGATGAATCTGTCCAATCAGAAAAGACTAAGATTCCTGAAACTATTGATGAGATATGTGATTCAATTGCACAAAGAGGTGGCTTAACTGACACCAAGGTAAGAAGGTAGCTAACATTAGAGCCCAAACATCAAACAAGGTTGAGGAAGAATTGTTAAAAGAAATGATAAACTTCAAATATGTACCTGTATAATTTGATGACAAAATGCCCAAATAACTAAATGAAAGATTATCTGCCAGATGGACATATGCATTAAAGAATGAGAAGGAGATAAGGGAAAGTGTCCTAGTTTATCTTATGCCTCTCAAATCCAAAATGGAAGAAATCCAGGAGATGGTGGAGAAAAATGCAAAGGAGTTATCACCCAAGTTGAGACCTTACAAAAATCTAGAGGGCAAGCTTATAGAGCTTGAAAAGTATAGTAACAAAATTTGGAGTAAAATACTCAATAGACCTACTGAGGAAGCAAGCCCTAAGAGATAATTACCTCTCACCGATGATCCTCAAAAGGATGATACTCAGGCTACCCTAGAGCACATACTGATAAATGATGCAGAGGATGTAAACACAGTAGAATTGGAGAAAGAAGAAAACAAGGACATGAATGTTGCTGATGAAACCTGGCCGGAAAATATTGTGGATAATATTGTTATTGACATCACTGATAATCCTTCCGATGAGGTCAAGGTAGTTGAAGATATTACTCTTACATCAGATCAGCCAAAGGAGCAAGAAACATTCACTGATGTTGCACAAGAAAACATACTGGGATAGATACCACTATTGATTCAAGTAATCAATATCATCTCACAAAAGGATAAAAACCCCGAGCCCGATGCAAGAATTCCCAAGGATGCAGGGGGTGAAGGAAAGAAATATTAAACTAATGAATAGAATGTCATTGGAGGAGAAAAAAATAAGGATGAAGAAATGAAAAAAATTGATGAAGTGGCAAACGACACCGATGAAGGAGACAAGACCAAAGATGTCAATCCTAAGGACATCGAGAAAGAAGCTATAAAAAAAGTAAAGGTTGATGTGGAGACGTCCACCCACAACCAATAGGTAGAGACTGAAGCACAACACAAAGGCACTAATCCACCCATCACTTCATCTAGCACATCAGACCAAGCAGAGAAGCTAGCTATGGTTTTGCATACACATGCATCACAGAAGAAAAAGAAGAAGACCAAGAAAAACAAGTTGGAAGTCATACTAGATGAAATAATTGAAATACTGAGGTGTGACCCAAATACATTAGATTTTGAATCACTTTAAGAATATGGAGAAATCTTCCAGAGAAAAGTACTGCAAGAAAAGCTCAAGAAGGAGCACTGGGACTCCATAGTACTAGAAACTACAAGGCATATCTTGAATCAGATAGTTCCCAACATTGATGTTGATCAGAATGCACCAATCTTAGATCAACTAGCCATCCTCACCAATGCCATCAAAACACAAAATGTTGATGTAGAAAAGGTTATTGAGGAGCGAGCAGAGAAAAAGTTTCAATATAAATTGATTCAAAAGATCAGCCAAGAAGTGGCAGAGAATAAGGTAAAGCTTTCAGAGTTAGAAAATGGATTAGATCCAATAATTGCTAAAGCTATTTCCTTGATACAATAATTGTGTACATTGGACAAATATACTAAATAAAATAGTGACAAGATAGAAAAGTTAGATTTAGATCTAACTACAAGTGCTGAAGGATTCACCACAGATGACAATGCAATCAAATTGCATTATCATAAAATAATAGAGATCAAAAGGTTAAGGCAAGAACTGTGGGAAGAAAAATCTTAATTTAGAGAAGAGGTTACTGAGCTATAGGCTCAACTCTTACCGAACCTCACACGTCTGCAAAAACACATCAGTTCGGCAAGACAACTCATTGCCACCCCCGAGATGTCTGTAACATACAACATCTATGACATGCATGCCAAGATTACACTCAAGCATATAGATCTTGAGAAATTAAAGGAGAAATGGGAGAAGATGATGGAGGATATGAAGACCTCTCACTCTCATATTTTTTATAAGCTATAGGTATTCACCTTTGCCCTTATTATAAAAAAAGGGGGAAACTAATATGTGACAAAAAGAAAAAGAAAAAAGAAAAAAAAGGAAAGATGAAATGTCATAGTACAGAGAGATTGAATATGATATGTACGGGATATATAGCATGGGGAAACTAATATGTAAACTATGTATAAAGGAAAGTGTACATATACACATATATACTATACCGGCATATGCATAGGGGGAGTCATGAAATGACAAAGGAAAGAACATGGTGTACATACTAAACACTTTAGTATTTTGTACATATCGGTTTTTGATACTAATGTCAAAGGGGGAGATTGATGACATTATTTTTCCATTAGTATGCAAAGGAAAAACATTGGTAAAGTTAACACCGAAAGACAGGATGAGCACAAATTGACAGAACAATATACAGTGTAAATCGAAGACACAACTTGCAAAGTGAAAACCAAAAATGGTAAAGTGGAACCCAACAAGAGAAAATCGACAGTGGAACCTAATGAGAAGAATATAGTTCAAACTGAAAGAGCTGAAACAAAGGAACCTAAAAAAGAAATGGAACCTGACGAAAAATTAAACAAAGGAACGCCAAAAGGCAGTCTAACTGATTTCAAAGCAAACCGAGCATCAGACACCGAAAGTTAGTTATATCCCGAGAAAAGTGGATCTGACTAGCTCGTCACATAAAACAGTTGTATTATATATTTAGAGTTTTAATTTTTTTTAAATCCATTTCTTGAGGAGAAAGCAATGTAATTGTAATTTTTTTAATTAGTCTAACTAATTTAAAACATGCAAACTAGGAGATCAAGGTCAAGTTGTAAACCTTTGATCATAGAGTTAAGTTTGTAATACGTGAAACTAAAAAGGTAAAATCTATGTTATAAATAGATGTGTAATCATTCATTTAGATAGGATGAGAGGATGAATGTAGCCAACAAGCACATCTATGGATCAGACTGAGGTTTTCAAGAAGCAGAACAACAAAAGATGAATTGGGTTATCAAGAACCAAGAACCAAGGCTACCAAGCAACAGAGGTATTAATCAATCACATTAGGTGATACATTGTGCATGTAAGCTTTAATTTATTTGTACTCAGCAATACTGGATTGCATACACTCAGTTCAATAAGTATTTTTGTTTGCATTCTAACAAGTGTATAAAATAGAAAAAATCCTTTCAAGAAAGGTGGATTTAACAATCCTATTGTAAATCTCTTAACCGAGTGCACACTAAATAGTGTTTATAAAGAACTTAAAAGAGTAGAACTTAACCAGTCTCCACATAATACTCCTAATAGGGTAGATCATCAGAAGTGATCAAATTGTAAGCCTTAACTGGCCCCTTCCAATATGCAGATAGTGAAGTTTTTGTGGGTGCCATCCCCACTGTAGATTTTACCTTCTAACAGGGGTTTTCTGCGTTACCATATCTTTTGTTATTTTTTATTCATTTCATGAATGCTTCTATGAATGTTTACATGCTTACTAAGTTTATGAATTGATATAACTTACACAAAGATAGTATAGAATAGATGGTTGGTAATACAATTGATTACATAAAGGTTAAAGGATAAAAGAGATAAAAGTTTTAGAGGTACTGATTCACCCCTCCCCTCTCAGTACATACTTCCCATTATTTCCAACAAAATCAACTCATGTCCTTATGCTTTCCCATGTACTCATGTACACATACATCATATATCATTAGTACATCTACATCAATATCATTATGTATAAATACATCAACGATATCAAGTAATCTTAGATATACAACCAACACACATGCTCATGATACTTGTGCTCCCTAATGTATAGATCAAACCAATAGTACTCTCAAAGAAAGCTACATTGAAATATTATTAAAAATATTAGCATTAAAGAAAGAATATTGACTAAAAGTAATTGAGGAATGAAAGCAAAATGAAATCCTATATTGAATGCATTATCATTTTAAAAGGTTCACTTATTGGATTTGGTAGCTAAATCATTTATGTCCATCATTTTCGTAACCCTTGCATTCCCAAGCCACGAAAAGACTAAGTTTAGTAACCAAATACATTAATTAATTGCATTAATTTGATATAATATTACGCATAAGAATAATGAACCTAGTGAGCCTAGGAAAACCTTAATGTACCATAGGGATGTTATTATTAATAATGTATTATAGATTCCATTCCTTACAATCATTTGGTATGAGCTAGATATGTTATTCAAGTGTGTCTGAGGGTCATCTCTTTGCTTAATACTATCCAATATTGCTTCATGATCAGCACTACTATATTTCCATAGTTTTTTTCCTTGGTTTGGGACAATACTTCAATAAATTACAATTTTTTTTCTATAATTGTTAACTCTAAAAAATGCACCCTATGCTAAGTTGTAGAACTTATCTTTCTAGAGAAACATCAAAATACTCCTAGAAAATGGGTTACCTAAATGTGGAGTGAATCTCCAGAGAAGTCTGACTCCTATCTGGTACTTCACCTATACTAAAATTGCTGAGAAAAGGGTTAGAAGGATACTTGAAACCTAAAACTAACCTACAGGGTGATGTACCAAACTTAACAAGACTATGAAAATCCTTAAACCAGACACTTCGTTGTAATGACTAAGTCAGAGCTCCACAACCCACTTTTGTATATCCTTTCATAAATATTTCATAAAGAGGTCCTAATGTTAGACTCTTAGGAGGAAGAAAACTTCACAGCTAAAATGACCTACACTTTTGACACAAATTACAACCTGCAACAAATACACTTTTTTGTAAAAGGTGTTTAGCATGAGACAGACTCACAAGGAAAATAAAAATTATTTCACTAGTAAATCGATCGATCACTTAGATGCACAAAATAAAATAGAATAAGAAAAAAGGAATAAGAACTCAATCATTGATTCTAAGGTTGTTGCTGATATTCATGTAAAAATGAGTTAAAAAAATGTCAAAACTATCAAAGCACCCAAAAAATTCACTAATAATAGAGATGTATATGAGAACTCTCCTCACCAAAATGAATTTTACAATACTTATCCTTCTCCAAGGTAGTTTCATCAAAATAGTTACCTCAACCATCATGGTCAGATTCAACAAAAAATCCTACTTTTCAAGCCCTCAAAAAGCTTTGAAAGAGGTCCAATATGAAGGAAAGGCTAGTCCTTGAATTTATCCACCACACAAGCTCCTAAAAAGGCTCTAATTGTTAAATATTAAATACACCAATCCATAACTATTAATTATATCACACCTTCGTGCAGAAAATAGGAAACAATAAGAATATATCATAAAAAAAATATTCACTAAGTAAACATTGTTTAAACAAATATAAATTATTTCTAAGGCTTAAATTCCTTTTCCTTCAACCCATGGCATATTTCAAAGGATTTATATAAAATTCAAAGCCTTCTCTATCAATGAAAATATTAGGGAAAAAAAGCCCTAAACCTACTTTCATTTCATCTTGCATCTTCATTTTGATCTCTATCGGCGGCCTCCATGAGGGTTTGTAAGAAGATTCTGAGGAGTTTTTATGTTAATTTCCTTTCTATTAGCCTCTATCACAAGGGTTCTCTTAGAAGTTCTAGGCATTTTGATGCAGATTTGGCATCAAAATTGATGTTCTTCCAGTATTCCCTTTACAACAGGTGCATTTCCTTCTTTACATCTCTCTGTTTCATTGCAACTCCATTTAAAGGAAAAAAAACTAAGACCTAGGACTTTATTTCATTTATTTCAACATTAATTTCTCTGATTTTTGAGTGATCGCAGCTCTGTATATTTCTATGATCGATTTCTCTGTTCAAACTATGTAGGCCGAGACTATAGTACTTCTATTTTATGTGAAAATATTTACGGGATTGGATAGTATTTGATTTCTACATATGTTGATTCTAGCTGTATTTATGCATAGTCTAATAGAAATCCTTGTGGCTCTGGTTTATTTATCTCATTCTGTGTTTGTATTTCTTGCTTGATGGAGAAACATGTAATCACCCAAAAATGGTCAAAAAAGCCCTAAGCCCCTAAATCTTGATTGTTCATCAAGAAAACCCTAATATTGATCACTTTAAGTCCTAACCTAAAGGAAATTTAACATCTTTAGTCTGATTTGACCTAAACCCTATGTCCTATTCTATCACCACACTTGATTTAATTATTTAATCGTGAATCCTAAAATATTGGCAATTAAACCTTGTGTCGTTTATTTAATTAATATCCTAGTATGTTGATTAAATAAATAAATAATTGTAAATCAAATGTAAAAAGGAATTAAAATTAATAAATTGAGTAAGAAGTGCATTTAAATCAGTTAAATATTCAAAAATGCATTTCTGTGTCATCATTTCAGCTAACTGAACACCAAATTAGAAACAAATCTTTCTTGTCCAATTAACTAAGTTTCTTCTTCTTCTTCTTCTCATTTTGGAAATAATCCAATTAATTGACAGATGAATCAGTTAACTCCTCTTTAGATTTTAGAAGTTTCCCAAATGATTAATCAGTTAGTTCAGTTAACTGACTCTCTCAACCAATGGTCTTTCACGCACATGGATTGTGCTTCTTTGAATCAACCTTGTCTGTTCTTCGAAATTCAATCTGGATCATGGGTTCAAGAGAGATTTATTACAAAATAAATCTTCATTTTCATCACAAAGGATTGAATAATTTTTAGTAGATTTATTATGTTGTTTTTGTCTCTCGTCTTTCATTAAGTATTTCTAGTATTTTGCATATTTATATGTTTCAAGCATTTCAAGTGATAATATGGGAATATCTCATTTGGGTTTTTAAAATGAAACTAAGCTAATCATTGGATAAATCTTCTTGTCTTTGTATCATAGATTAATAGTCATTTACAAATCCTTCATTTAGATAGTGTCAATTCATTGGGTTTGCGACGATCTAAGAACAAACTCATACTCTTTCCTACTAGAAGGCAATAGGTCAATTTAGATTAATCTCTTGTTTTTGTAGTTCAATTCTTTTTTAGATTAAATATGTAATGGGCTATTGAAGTGTGTATTGATATCTTATAGGTCCACATTTCATACACACATTTATTTGGGACATTATTGTCTTATCAATGCTAAACTATCCCGCTAAAACTCCACTATGTTTCTCCTTAATCAATTTATCTCTAATGGAACTCCTAGGTATACATAATTGACTACCCCTAAATAACATTCCATCCTAAATCACATAATACAACCACTTACTTCTGTCAACAAAAATAGGTTCCTTACAAGCCTTCCAAGGTTCACTAAAACCTGGAGCTTCCTCATACAAGACCTTCAATTCATCAAATCCCAATACTGCAATCTTCATCTTAGTCAACAAATTCCTCCTACTCAAAGAATCAACAACTTTATTTGACACATCACTCTTATGTTTCAACACAAATGTATAAATCTACAAAAAATCAACCCATCTCATATGTCAGTCAATCCTTTTGCATATTTCTTAGACAACTCTATTTCCTTGTTATATATATCTTCTCCCATTCCATCAATAATCACTTTAGAGTAACATGAGAGAGAATGAGAGGGGAGAGAGAATTAATTCCAAAAATGACAATAATTTCATCAATGGATGTCATCTAGAAGCTGCAACAATTTTTTGGGGGCGAACATCCTCTCCTCATATTAGAGTACAAAATGGAGAGAAGTCAACATAAGGTGTGGATGGAGAGAAGGATCCAGAAAAGGGGGACTCACAAGGTGGTGGACCTCATGCTAAATTGGGTAGACATGAATTGGTTAACCATGGTGGTCAAGACAAGAATGAAATGCTGGTGGCGGAAATTCATAAGTGGTCTTCTCTCTTTGGGGTTAAACTTACCAGGCAATCTTGTTTCCCAAAACTAAAAATTATCTCTGATCCTCAGAAAGGTGAGTTTTCTATATTTATTCCAGATCCCTTGATTGATCATCCAGTCTCAAAAATGGCTTTAAAATTGGTAGGAAAATTTACGGGTCCAAGACCTAATATTGATGTGGTGAGATCCCTCACAAAAAAAGAAGAAGCTAAGAGGGTAGGTCGACATTGCCGCAATGCCTAAAGGTTTCTTCTCATTTGAATTCTCAAGTATGGAGGATTTCTCTAATGTTTTTGTGTGGGGTTCTTTGAATGTTTGGAAAACTATCTTTGGCTTTGCAGAAATGGGCTCCTAACTTAAACCTTAATAAGACTTTTTTTGACTTGAGGCTAGTCTAGGTTAGGCTCCCTGGACTACCACTGGAGTATTGGAGTGGGAATGTCTTCTTGGGGATTTCTAGCTCTTTTGGAGAGCTCTTGTCCATAGACCCTATGACAATGATAAAGTATAGATTGGTGTATGCTAGATTCTGTGTGAATGTAAGCCAATTCTTAGATTTACCTCAAAAAATAGATATAATCTCAAAAATTGGTAAATGGAAGAAACCTTTCGAGTTTGAATCGTTGTTGTTCACCTTCTTTGTCTACAAAAGGATGGGCATTAGGAAAAAAAATGCCCCTAGAAAATCCAAAGAGATATCAATAATATTCTGGGGAAAAAGAAGGATGAGAAAAAAGTATGAGAGGAAAAAAAACCCTAACAATGGAAGGAATAATGAAGAAACCCCAAAAGAGGGAGAAGGGAATCCTATTAACTCAAAAAAACCCAATCAACCAGAGGATCTCATGATTTAGGAAAAGGAGAAGGAACGTGAAATTGAGAATGTAACTTAGTCCTTAGATCAAAGGTCATCCACCGAGACTTAGGAAAAGGACAATAAAGAAAAAAATTAGATGTTGAAAAGAACTTACAAATTGAGGAAGGGGAAATAAATGAAAGTACTGGATCACCTGGAAGTATCAGAGGAATTTTTTTTCTTGGGTAGAGGATACCTATAAGGAAGATGAAGGGTCACAAAAACAAAAAAAATTGAAGATACATAGGGATGGAACATCCTGGTTGAGGCCTATCCAATATTTCTCTCAATAGTGAAACACAGGAAGGAGATGGTTCTGAAATCCCAGAAAACCCTATTCTGGGGAGGTTTTGGGGAGATGATTTTGAAGGAAAGGAAAAAAATATGGATGAGCTTGAAGAATATTTCTAGATGAAGGTTTGTTAAAAAAAGAGAAAGAATGGAGAAAACTATAACTCTGATAAGAAAGGAGAAAGTCAAAACTCGACCTCCTCATCTTTGGGACAAGTAGTCACTAGGATAATGAAAGTTGGTGTGGGAACACCTAAGTCAAACCAAGGTAGGATATCAGAAAATAATATCAGGGAGAAATAAAGAAAGAAAAACATAGCGGATGATAGACTAATGACCATCCCAGAAATCTTCTCTCCAGCAAAAAATGAAGATCATATCATGGAAGAGGGCTTACAATCCGCATAAGTAGGATGTGTTAAGAAATATAGTTAGAGACCATAAATTTTATATCACTATGATCCAAGAAACTAAAATGTTAAAGGAGAAGTGGAAAAGATAAAGATCCTTAAGAATTGTAGAGTTGCAGGAAGCAGCTCAGAAGGAGTGTCGGGAGGTACTTTTATTTTCTGGAATCAGAACTTTATTCAAGGAACTCCTCTTGTTATATAAAATAACTTGATTGTCATTAAATTTCACCACATTAGATATGATTACTCATCCATGTCCCATCTAACATTTATGCTCCTAATAATAGGATGGGTAGGATGAAATTTTGGAAAAAGTTGGAAGGTTCTAAGAAGTCTTTCCAGGATGTTAGTTGGTTAATAATGAGAGAATTTAAAAATTCCCTACAAGATAATGAAAAGAAAGGAGGCATGACATCTCAGTTGGAAATTAGAATGGATCTAATGGATTTTATCAATCAACAAGAGCTTATGGATGTTGACTTGCAAGGGCTAAATTACACTTGGTCTAATAGAAGAGTTGGGAATGAACTTATTTAGGTAAGGCTAGATAGATCCCTCATCTCACAAGACTAGATATAAAGGTACTCTTTCTCCCATACTTATCTCTCTAGGATTGGTTCAAACCACTTCCCTATTTCCTTTGTGGTGGATCCTCCAGTGGGAAAGATAAATGTTTGTTTTAGATTTCAAAAAAAAGTGGCTAGGACACCCTACTCTCGAAAGTAGAATTAAAGAATGGTGGAATGTTCAAATTAAAGGAAAAAAAATGTTCAAGGTAGAAAAAAACTAAGATATGTTAAATATAAGGTTTGAATATGGAACAAGGAGGTCTTTGGGGATATTTTTGTGCATAAATTAAGGATTTAGTTAGATCTTAAAAGTGTGCAAGATCGAATTCAGATTGAAGGATATTCTAAGGAACTAATAGAGAGAAAGAATAAGGTTTTGGTCAAGTATCATGACATCATTTCCAAAGAATAATTCTTTCAGAGACAAAGATCACGTGCTCTCTAGCTCAAAGTACGAGATAAGAACACTAGGTTCTTCCATATGAAAGCTCTCAAACACAAGGTGGCGAGTAGAATCTCTGACATCCATACTGAGAAAGGAAGAATGGATAAAGAAGAAGAAATTAGAATTTAAATGGCTAATTATTTATCTAACCTTCTCTCTGCTAAAGAAAAGTTGAACTTTTAGGATCAAGAGCAACTTATCTCTTCTATTCTTTCAATTTTGAACGAGGCTCAAAATAAACATCTTTGCATCATTCCCTCTACTAATGAGATCAAAGAGGATATATTTTCCTTTGAAGGGGAAAATTACCTAGGCCTAGATGGTTTCCCTATGTTCTTTTTTCAAAGATTCTTTCATATTGTGAATAAGGAGGTTTCTGGTGCAGTTAAAGAATTATTTGGATCCAAAACCCTCTTGAAGTAGTTTAATGACACTTTGTTAGTGCTTATTCCTAAGAAACAAGGAGTTGATGCTCCTGACATCTTTAGACCTATTAGTATTTGTAATTCCTTCTATAAAATGTTTTCTAAATTTATGACTAGTAGGATTATTTTTATCCTCCTTGCCATTATTTCCCACCAGCAAAATGGTTTTGTCGTAGGCAGATAGATTTTGGATTCTATTATCTTTGTGCATGAAAATATTCATTCACTGGAAGTGGATAATAAGTAGGGGCTCCTCATGAAGTGTATTTATCTAAGGCCTATGATTAGGTGGATTGGCCCTACTTGTGTAAATTTCTCAAAGATTTTGGATTTGGGCATAGTGTGGTTAATCTCATCATGTTTCTTATCTCTTCTATGACTACAACAGTTATGATCAATGGGGCCTCCTCAAATTTTTCAATCCTGCCAAAGGTCTTAGGAAGGGAGATCCAATTTCCCCTATCTTTTTTTCAATTATGGATGAAATTATGGGTAGATACATCAATAAATTAGTTCACAAACAAAAAATTCAGGGCCTTCAACCATCTTCGGCCAACACTATTTGTTCCTATGAGCATTTTTTTGATGATACGATCATTATGGGATCTTCTAATATTAAAGAGGATAAAAATATGAAGGTCATTTCAACTTACACTAATGCCATGGGGAAACTAATCAATTGGAATAAAATCTCTATCCTTTTTATAAATACTCTAGTTGAAAGACAGCGCAAGATCTCATCTATATTAGGGTGCAACATTGTTACTTTCCCCTCATCTTATCTGGCTCTTCCTCTGTGAGCTAAAGCTCATGGTACCTTTTGGAACTCTCTTATTGATATATTTAAATGGAAGTTGGCTAGATGGAAAGGGGCTCTTCTTATCAATGTTGGAAAATTTCATCTTCTTAGATCGACTCTTCAAAACTTTCCTATTTATGATATGGGCCTCTTTAGAATCCCTTCCAAGTTTGTTGATATGATAGAAAGACTCCAAAATATATTTCTTTGGTTGGGAGTGGAGGCAAAGAAAAGATTTCCTATGGTTTCATGGGAAAATTTTGTAAACCTAAAAGGTATGGCAGTTTGGGAATTAGATCTATAAGAATGGCCAATAAAGCTCTGATAACTAAACAAATATGGCATATATTTGGTGAAGAAAAGGAATGGAATCATATAATCAAAAGGAAATAACTGTATGCCACTCCTATACTAGAGGAATTTCCATCTTCTAATTAGGTGATAAATGGATCTTATATATGGAACAACATTCAAAATTCTAAGGATATTGTTGATTAAGGCAAAAGGTGGAAATTGGGGGATGGTAGAAAGATAAAGTTCTGGGATGACTGCTGGATGGTGGATAAATCCCTTGCTAGTATTCCTATTGTAAGTCACCTTGTTTATCACTATAAAGAGACTGTGGGGATCAAGGTCAGTGATTACTGGAGGAATTTCTCTTGGATAAAACTTAAGGACATGAACCCTGCTCTTGAACCTATCAATCTAGACCTTAAGGTGTGGTTTGTGAGGCTTGAAATCTAGGATCAATTGGTGTGGGCCTTCAACTTTGATAGAAGGTACTATGTTTCTTTTTCTCTCTTTTATTTTCAAAGGTGGTGAAAGGCCTTTCTGGTATAAAGCTTGGGTGAAAGGCCTAATACCTAAGATTAATTTGTTCTACTGACTTTTTTTGCAAAATAAGATTTTGACTACTAGTAATTTATGCAAAAGGGGATTTTACCTACCCAATAGATGTTATCTCTGTTTAAATGAAGATGAATCTACTTCTCATATCCTTCTTCATTGTTCCTATTCTCTTGAGGTTTGGGATAATATATTTCAAAGGTGGAATGTCTGCTGGATGCTTCCTAACACTGTGTAGGAGTTCTTTCTTCAATAGAGATGCCTGATGTCACATAATGCAACAAAGATGATGTAGGCCTTTGTTTCCCCCACCTAATATGTAAAAAATGGAAAGAATAAAACAAAAAGATACTTAGGGATCAACATGCTCCTCCTAGAGTAGTTGGAGAGAAAAAATTTTAAAATGTGACTGAAAATATTTTATTACATCTTAGAGACTCTCCTCAACTGGCCTCTAAAAATGAGGATCTTATAAGTATAAAAAACTAGAACATTTCTGGTCTAAAATGTGATAAGGAGAAGATAAGGGAAGGACTGGTCTAGTCATCCCCCCTTAGGGATGGGTCAAAAAAAACTTTGATGGAGTGGATAAAGGTAATCTAGGTTAGGCTAGAAATGATAGTATTGTCAGGGATAATTATGTCAATTGTATGCGGCAGTTTCTTTACCTTTGGGTAATCAGACTAATCATGTTGCGGAAGCTATGGCGGCCCTGCAAATTGTTTTACTGGCTAGAAATCTTGGATGGAGGAAGGTCTAGTT
This sequence comes from Thuja plicata, assembly GCA_018584345.1. Lineage (NCBI taxonomy): Eukaryota > Viridiplantae > Streptophyta > Pinopsida > Cupressales > Cupressaceae > Thuja > Thuja plicata. Next base: position 1,353,464 of record MU223915.1, on the reverse strand, counting down.
GGAAGGAGACTCAAATAACATAAGAAGATGTATTAGAGAAAATAATAAAGCCTCGTGTTCTATACATCATATAATTGAAGAAATAAAAATAACTATATAAATGTTATGTATTTCATGTCTATCGTGAAGCAAATAAGGTGGTTGATGGCATAGCTAATTATGGTGTTAAAAGTAATGATATTACAACTTAGATAGGTAAAAAGGATATGTATGATCATAGGTCATCTCATTAGATATGTTAATATTAACAATAAAGGTGGAGTGATTATGAGTAATGATGGAAAAGATGTCTACCCTTATCGATAGTTGCAATAATTTAGAAAATCATCTGTAGTGATGAAAAAAAATTAAGAAGGATTATTTTAAACACATATTGTGGGTGTTAAGTTTCATTTATTCCTCTGTTGTTAATCTCAACAATCACACTCAGGGAAATTCTACTCTAACTATCAAGATGGGAGGTGACTTGAAAAGAGAAGAACCCATTACTTGTCCATGGAAAAATGAGGCAAAGGTTTGGTGTAATCTTAAGTCTGGTGGAGTTACACCATATTTAGAGAAGTTGCATGGCTACGATAAAGACATCACAAATTTTTTTGCCAAAGGATATAATAATGGTATAGTTTTTCTTTATGGTAAGATGCTTGTTCTCTCTATTGAGTTGATTATAGAGATCACTGGTCTTCTTCTGTCTAGTATGATTTTTTTTAAGGAAATGAAAGTTTCTAACAAGGCAGTGAAGATGTTCCTAAAATCAGAGAAGGAAAAGGCTATTCTGGTGAAAGGTAAGTCAGATTTCTATGAGAGCAACCAGAATAAACCAATTTGGGCCAAAACTCTGAGGGTTATTATGAAATATTTTATTGTAGATGGTAGATTCAATAGGGTGCATAATTTTCACATCATGTTTCTTAATCATTTTAGACACAAAGCTAGGGTTTCTTTCCCTTTCTTTCTTCTATCTTCTCTGAACAATAGTATAAAATAAAACTGGAAGAGTCTTAGCAAGATGGTTATGCATGATGGTCTCATTTACCTAATATATGAGTGTTGTAGAGATAAAATCTCAGAGGATGGACATAAGTATATTGAGATAAAATGGGGTAAAGAGAAGCAAAAAATTAGTGACTCCAATGAGGGGAGTTCAAGAAAGAGCACACATTCCTATGTAAAAAAAACTCAAAACTAAACCTAGTACTCTGGTACTCATGTTTGATGAGGGAAATGATATGGAAACAGATGAGGATTAAGAAGAAACTAACCTAGATAATGTTTCTTTATTGGATTTGAAGGCAACAGAGGTCGAGGATAATCCCAGTAAAGAAGAGTCTGTAGAGGGAAAAAGTGCCTCTACTGTTGAGAAAAAAGAGGTTACTATGAATGTTGAGGAATACATGGAGACTAAAGGTTCCATGGATATGGAAGAGGGCCCTATCCTTAATTTTATGGGGTCTTTGAGGTAGATTGAGAAAAGGGTGAGTATGGAGAAAGATGAGGTTAACTTAGAGGAATGATAGGGTGATAAGAGTCAGGATGAGGGGAATGTGAGTACCCATTTGGAGAATGAAAAAGAATTAGAATCCTGAAGAAAAAGCTACCCTGGTTTATTATGAAGACTCTTACAATAGAGATGGCCACTCTGTGCCAGGGACCGAGGTTGAGTGCCTTGAGGAAAATCAACATTACCAAGAGGAGGAAGTGCAGAAGAAAGATTCTTCTTCTCTTAGTTTGGAATATTTTACTGATAAAAGGGATATCAATTTGGAGTTCCTCCATACAATGAAATATAATTCTATCCATTCCTTCAAAATGGATAAATGGACTTTTCATGAAATTAAGGAGCTCCACCTCAATCATTGGGCCCTCACTGCAAAATTTGAAAATCTCCTTCAGAGTATGGATAATAAAAAAGAAGAGAATAAGGAGGTGGGAAATTTATCTAGTGATAATAATAATGAGAGCCAATTGCAAGAAAATATGGATGTGGAGACTATGTTTAATGATATAATGCAGAAGATGCAAGCCAAAGTTGACATAAATGAAGAAATCCTTAAGAAGATCCTTTATATTAATCATGAGGGATTGAAAGCCTCTACGAATAACCTCAAATATCTCTACTCTATGTTGGAAGGTCTTCACTAGGAAAAGCCACTATAAATGTGGATCTATAGGCAACTAAGACTATTGGTCAACTCTCTAGACTGAGGAAGCGAACTAGAGCTAGTATGAAGAAAAAAGTCCCCAATGTTTCCAATGACCTGATGAATTTGAAGACATTTAACCATAAGATGTCTACTTTGGAAGATGACACTTCTGTCTTCTTGAAGCAGATGGATTAACCTCTTGGGGATTTATTTTTTCTAGTCATTTCTGTGTGCTGGTCTTTTGGTGTCCACTGGGGGTTTCCACTGGTAGTTCATTTGTTTTGTCTTGTTGTTTTGTCTTTTTTGTCTTAGCTGGTGCTGCTTAGTTTCAAAAACTATTTCATCTTCTTTTCTTTAATGCCTATCATTATAGCACTTGTGCAAATGGTTTTAGGGTCCCTTCAAAAGCTGATTTTTCCTTAATCAAAAACCCATCTCATATGTCTCTGATTCAACTTACCTTGGTTGCTTAAAGACTTCAATGTTTGATGATTAGTATACAGTACAAACTCCCTAGGTAAAAAATAATGTCTCCATTTCCTCAAAGCTTGGATTATAGCATAGAATTCCTAATCATACACTGAATACCTCCTCTTAGCATCATTCAAGTTCTCACTAAAATAAGCAAAATGTCTTACTTATTGAGTCAAGATAGCTCCAATTGCATTTCCACTAGCATCACAGCCTAATACTGGTTGTCCTGTCACCTTCTGCTTCATTAATGCAAAACTCCTTTGTGCTTTATGTATCATTTTTAACTCCTTCCTATCTTCTCTCATGGTTTCATTTATCACTCCATAGATTGAACTAAATTTCTTGATGAAATTCCGATAGAAACTTTCCAACCCATGAAATGATCTTACCTCTCCAACATTATCCAGTGTAGGCCACTCAAAAATGGCTTTCACTTTCTTAGCATCCATCTTCAATTCTTCATCATATATTACAAATCTGAAGTATACTAACTCCTCCTTCATAAATGTACACTTCTTGATGTTTATCAATAAATTCTCTTCCCTTAACCTCTACAATAATTTTTTAACATGCAACAAATGTTCCTCTTGGCTCTTACTAAAAATCAAAATATCATCCAAATACACAATGAAAAACTTACCCAAGAATCTCTTCAGGACTTCATTCATCAGCCTCATGAAATTAATAGGTGCATTAAACAATCCAAAAGGCATTACCAACCATTCATACAATCCTTCATTTGGCTTAAATGTTATCTTCCTTGCATCACCTTCTCTAATTCTAATATGATGATATCCACTCTTCACGTCTATCTTGGTGAAATACTTATCTCCACTCAAAAACTCCACCAAATCATCCATCCTTGGCAAAGGAAAATGATACTTCATTGTAATCTGATTGATTTCTCTTGAATCAATACACATCCTCCATTATCCATCTTTCTTAGGTGCTAACAATGCACATGGACTCAAACTTTCTTTCATTGACCCTCTCTACAAAAAATCTTGTACTTACCTATTGATTTATTCACTCTTTGTTGGTGTCATCCTATATGCTACTTTATTAGGCAAACTAGGTCCTAAAATCAAATCCATGCAATGACTAATACTTATAAATGGTGGTAATCCATTAGGTACGTTACCAGATATGATGTTTTCATACTCATTCAACAACCTAATGATCTCTTTAGGATGTTCTTTTACCAATATATTCTTCGTAGACTCCTTAGTACTAAAGAAAAACACACATTATTATGCTTCATGCCATCCAAAAACTTCCTTCCATCCACTATACAAATTCTTGCACTAGTACATACTTCATTCTTAAGAGGTTCCTCTAAGGGTAACAATTTTTTTTCATCCCATTAGAACATTCTTTGTACCATCATTCATAGCTTGTCTATCATACTACCATGGTCTACCCAACAAGATATGTCAGACGTCCATAGGAATAATATCACACAAAACCTCATCATAATACTTCCCAATCTTGAATTTAACTAGGAATTTTTCACTTACCAGTACCTTATGTTCATCTTGTATCGATGCAATCTGATAGGGTTTAGTATGTTCCATCCTCTGCAACTTCAACTTGTCAACCGACTCCTCTAAAGAAAGATTACCATAATTGCCACTGTCCATGAAAAAATTACACATCTCATTTTGTACCTTACATCTAGTGTGAAACATATTATTCCTGTGTATAGACTCCTCTTTTTTTCTATGATATAGGATTCTCCTATTCATCAAGGTTGCACCTTCCTCTTCCCGATTTTTTTTCACTAAAACAATGGATTATTCATTAGAAAATGTTGTTCTCCTTCTGGCTTTTGCCCTCTTCTCAGAGTTACCTTGCTTACATTCAAAGGCTCTATGTCTAGTTTCACCACATTTGAAACAAGTGCCACTGAAATTCCTCCTTTCACCACTACCTTTTCCTTCATTCTAGTAGGAACTCCTATCATTCCTCCTATACTGATCATATCCCTTAACTTCTGACTCACTTTTTCCTTGATTTGTAGAATATCTACCTCTACCTCTTTGGAATCTTCCACCTCTTTGCTCAAGCCTTCTGTTTAGCTTCTCTTCAGCTTTCAAGGCCCACTTATAAGCCTCTTCCACACTCCTAATCTACAACTGACTGATTTCATCTTGTATGGACATCCTCAAACCAATAAGATACCAAGAAACTTGTTCAACCTCATCATCTATATGACTTGATTTGATGTTCAACTTGTAGAACTCCTCTGTATAACTTGTAACACTTAGCTCTCTTTTCTTCAAGTTTTGAAACTTTCTAAATAAACTTACTTGGTATTCCTCACTCAAAAAATTAGCCATCAACTTATTCACTATCCTATCCCAAGATTTGATCTTGTGTTTACCCCTTCTCTATCAATCTTTCTGCGAATATTCCCACCATAGGGATGCATGTCCTTTTAACTTAGTGCGGGCATACTTTACCTTATTCTCTTCATTAGTTCCTTCAAGTTAAAAATACTTGTCCATCCCTGTGATCCAATCTATTAATTCATCAACATCTAGGTTTCCTTGATAATCAGGTGGGTTGAAATGAGGTCTCCTATTAACATTAGTCAAGGCTCTAATGAACCTCTCCTCCTCATGATTCAACTCCAGTTGTGCACCATTATTCTCTCCTTCTACTATTGGTTACTAATTTTGTTCATATCCTTCTTCATCACTTGCATATTCTATATGTTTTCCTCTCCTTTAAGAAGTCTCTATTTCTTCCAATCTAGCATAAATTTGTCTTAACAAGTCTAAGACCACTGGATCTGTATTCCTTGCTCCACCTCTAGCATTTCTCCTAGCCATTTTAAAAATCCTTAGTAGTTGTAGGTCGGATCCCTTCAACCACCACCCCACAAGAAAAATCTAGGTTGAAAAACCTTTCTCTTATACCACTTGATGTAGTCAAGGATCAAGAAACCTCAAGGAGATTAGTCCAATCTTTGTAGCTAATACAACACAATAAAAAACAATAAATGAAGATTGATAAAAATGAGAGATCTGCCTTATATTATTATCAGAAAATAATTTATAATAGATTTGCAACATATGGTCTCACATAAAAATCATACAAGCCTGATTATGATAAGAAAACCCTTACAAACCCTAGCCAACTACAGCCAAATAATCTGATAAAAATCACCTATCCCTTAGGAATAATTCCATAAGCTTATAAAGCAATCACAACATCTGGTTGGCCTAGAAAAGATCACATGTCCCAATAATTGAGAAATATGTTACAAAAAATAGGTCAGGACCTAAATCATCATTTTTAACCTCCAATAAGAGAAATAAGAGATACGATCATATAATAAATTCAGTCTCAAATTTATCAATGAGATGACACAATCGCATACAGAGATTCCCATCGAGAGATTGGAAAACACAATGAATGGCTGGGAAAATGAAAATAGGACAATCAAGCAAAGAATCAACAAAATCTCATGTGTGATAAGTCCAAATGATTTTCTATTATAGGATAAGGTCTAGCATGAAGTCATGAACACTCTATAGCAACCACAACACAAAGGAGAAACTACAGATTGACCGCAAACAGAAACACCATACTGATCAAATAGGAAAACAAATATTTTTGGTTGATGCAAGATTGCTAAGATCCCAAGATTATCCTATATAAAAGGTACTCATAAAGATCTCTAGCATCCAAAAAGGACACTAGCACATTTGTGGGACACATGGGTTTCGATACATTTTTCCCTCTTTTTATAGAAGATATCTAATGTTTGTGTTAGTGTCTAGTCTTTGTGCTAGTGTCCTTCAAACTGATAGACTCATGTTGTCATCGCTTTTTCATGTATTTTTCCTAACCATTGAGCTTCCCAAATTCACTATAGGACCTAATAGACACCCTAATCTCTTTGGATAATTGACCAAAATGTGTAAGGAAAAGGTATGCAAAGTGTCCCTCAAGTCACTAGATGACTCCTACAACCAAGGGTAAGATTGAGTGGATCCTAAACATATCCAATCCACCCTATACTTCCCTAAACAAAAAAAATAGATACAAGGGATTTCATATCAACTATAAAACTGATAGAATTAATGTAGCACACACAACTGAGAGGGGGGTGAATCAATTATTTCCAAAAAATTGACCTTTAACTAAATTACCAACTTAATCTCATAGATGAATGATAAACATGAATGTAAGAACATAATATAGTAATCAACACATAACACAAAGATTTTTTAAATAGAAACCCTATTATGGGAAAAACCACGGTGTGGATCAAACCCACAAGAAATATGTAATCTTTTAAAAGAACTATACCATGTTAGGAGTATTAAAAATGGGAATGCACATGCATTCAGGCACACTATCTAGAGCTCACTTCTTAATTAAAACAAGGGCTTCAACCCAAAGTAAAGGTCACTGCCTTACACCAATCTCTGATCTCAAATAATAAAAGACATATTATCCAAAATCATGAACTGACAAAACAAAATATATGATATGCCAATACAGTTCTCTTGAAGTCCATTAAATATCTACCTCAATTGCAAATTCCATTCATACCTCTTCTCTTCAAAATCTCTTATCCATCACACACTTTGCAATCACAAATGATTACATATTGATGTACATTACTTCAATTTATCTCAACTGGGTCAGCTAGGGACCTAATTCCAAAATATTAATTCAATACAACTCAATGCACAATGTGATCCATTGAATGTTGGCTAATACATAGCAATGATCCATAAAAATATCATTGAACACCCTCTAGATCCATAAATTACACCATGATCCTTTGTAACATGCTACACCACCATGTCATCCAAGAACAATAAGAACATCAACATGCCACATGAAAGTCTTAAATTATGATCACATAATCCAACGGGATCCAACAAAATGAATAGGACACTATCAAGAAACATTAGCAAGCAACATGAAATACCATGACATCAATAAGAACAACTTTGTCTCATAAATCATACTCATCCCTGCACTGTTCATCAAGAACACTAATCAAAAACCACTATCATAAAATAAAAATATCTTTCTAGCATCCAAATCATGAACCACATAAGTTGAGAACACACATCCATGTCTTGAACTCACCACCAGGTTAGCAACCAAGAATATTGCATAACCAATCCACATCGATCCAATGACTGAAACACTATCACTTCCTGAGCAACCAAAATACCACTATCTTATAAATCCTTCATAGCTCACTCTAATCATCATGTGAACCTCTATCACTTGAAATAATCAAGTACAAACGTCTATTAACACATTGTCATCTTTGTAGTGCAACTGATATTCAACATAGTAGTTGTACCATAGAAATCATCTCAAGAAAATTGTCACCAACAATAGGAATATGTTGACATCAATGAAAAAATATTAATGCCAACACATGTATGCACAAATTGAACAATATATCAACAATCTCCCCCTTTGGCGTTGATGGAAACATATGATGTCAAAAATAAATCAAATCAATGCACAAAGAAACAATATCAACAGTACCACCAAAAATATCCACAATATGACATACTTGTTTTACTATCTCTCCCCCATATTCATTTACTTTTTTTTCACATGAATATCTCTCCCCCTTTGACATCAATGACAAAGGCACATGTATGATTTAATATAAATATGCATTGTCCTTGAATGCAACACAAGGTTCTTTGAAATATTAATAGCACTTGAATTATCACATTGAATAGTAATAGGCTCATCAATAGTCACTCTAAAATATTTCAACAATTTTTTCATCCATATCACTTATGTATAATTAATAGCAGAAACAACATATTCATCTTCAACAGTAGATTGTAATATAAAATTTTGTTTCTTACTTGCCCATGAAACTAATCTCTTACCCAAAAATAATACTCCCCCACTTGTTCTCTTTCTTTTATCCACATTACTACCTAATCTACATCAGTATATGATATCAACATGAAATAATCATGCTTTCCATACCATAAACCATAATCAATTGTCCCTTTCAAATATATGAATATCCTCTTAACAGAAACAACATGTGACTCCTTCGATTCTTCTTGAAATCTAGCAACAATGCAAACAACATTCAAAGATTTGTGTCAAGTATAGTAAGCTATCGATCAAAGATTTGTATCTTGTCTGATTTGCATTAAGTGTACCATCAGTCTTTATCAATTTACAACAAGTAATCATAGGATTACCAACAGGTTTTGAATCATCCATACAAAATGTCTTCAACAATTCTTTCACATACTTAGACTAAGATACGAAAATACCTTTATCAGTTTGTGTAATTTTCAGCCCAAGGAAGAATTTCATCTCACCTGTCATAGACATCTCAAATTGTTTCTGCATCTCATCAACAAATTTTTTACTCAATTTGTCACTTCCACTAAAAATAATATCATCCACAAAAAATTCAACAATCAAAATGTTATCATGATCAATTTTGAAGTACAAATTACTATCAGTAGTACCTTTACTGAAACCAAGTATCAGTAAATACTTATCCAGTCTTGCATACTAGGCTCTAGGTGCTTATTTCATCCATAAATTCCCTTCTTCAATCTTCAAACCATGTCATCTTCATTGGTCAAGGGAAAACTATTTGGTTTCTCAATGTAAACTTCCTCTTCGAACTCTCCATTTAAGAATGCAGACTTAACATCCATCTGATATACCTTGAAACCTTTGTAAGTAGCATATTCAAGAAACATCCTAATAGCTTCAATTATAGAAACAAGATAAAAGTTCTCCTCAAAATCAATACCTTCCATCTATGAATATCCTTTTCAAACAAGTTTAGCTTTATTCTGAACCACTTCACCTTCTTCATTCAATTTGTTTCTGAATACTCATTTAGTATGGATCGTATTCTTGTCTTTAGGTCTAGGAAAAAGAATCCATGTTTTATTCTTCTCAATCTATTCAAATTCTTCTTCCATCACTTTAATCCAACTTTCATCTTTACATGCTTCATCAAAATCTTTAGGCTCAATCTTAGAAATCAAACAAATTTCATTTTTAGCAATTCTTCTTCTAGTCTGAACACCATGAATCCTATCACCAATGATCTGACTTTATGAATGATTTAACCCTACATACCTTGGAGTCTTAGGATTTTATTATGTAGAAGACTCTTGTATTTCTACTTCTTCATAATTTGTATCTTCTTCATTCTATTCTACCGATCCTTTCTAATTTTGATTCAGTCCTTGCACAATCTAACTTTTTCTTCATCATCTGATTCAAATCTACAAGATCTGACCTATTTATGAAAAATTTTATCCACTCTAACATTATCACTTTCTTACCTTTTTTATCCTTTTTTTATAAAATTTATATTCTTTTCTTTTTGTAGAATAACCAAGAAAAATTCCTTCATCACATCTAGGATAAAATTTCCCTAGGTCTTCATGTCTTTTGATATAACATTTACTTCCAAAAATTTTGAAATATTTCACTATAGGAACATGATCATGCCAAAGTCCATAAGGTGTCTTACTAGTTCCTTGCTTAATTTTCACTCGCTTCAATGTGTATACTATAGTACTAATAGCTTCTCTACAGTAGATCTACAGAATATTTACTTCAATCATCATGATTTTGGCAGTGTCTAGAATAGTTCTTTTCCTTCTATCTACAATGTCATTCTATTGTGGGGTTCATGGAGCATAAATTTATCTCTTTATTCCATGCTCTTCACAAAAAGGTATTAAACTCAGTAGAAGTAAACTCACCACCTTTGTCTGATCTCAAACATTTTAACTTTAATCTTGTTTCAGTCTCAACCATAGATTTGAAAATCTTGAATTTGTCAAAGGCTTCAGACTTCTCTTTCAAAAATGTAACCCACATCATTTTAGAATAATCATCAATGAATAGAATGAAATAATTGTCTCCATAATAGCTTCGTGTTCTTGTGAGACCACATAGATCATTATGCACCAAATCTAGAATTCCACTCGAAGAATAATTCTTTCTCTAAAAAATAGACTTAGTCAACTTACCCAACTAACATTCCTTACACATTGCATTAACATGCTTCAATAGTTTAGGAAGATCTCTAACAGGTATTGTAGTACTTATCTTCACAATGTTATCTAAATTCACATGACAAAATCGCTTATGCCACAACCAAAGTTCATCAATCTTAGAAATCAAGCATCTACTCTCAAAATTATTCAAACCTTTAACATATACAACATTATCAGTGTTATTCTTATCATCAAGTATAATAGAACATTTCCTTTTGATCATACATGGAGTATCATCGCCAAATAAGAAAACACCACCATCATACCTTTCCAATTTCACAATTTTTTTTGTCTCCACTCATGTGTTATGAACATACACTGTCAATAAACCATTCATCTTTCTTATCTATATGTGAAACCAAAGATTTTTATTTATTCACAAAACTAGGATCTTCGTCTTTGTTAGTAATAAAAAAATTGCATCTTCATTCTTTTCAGATTCATCATCAAACACACTTTCACCAACAACATAATACTACTTCTTCTGATATTTAGACTTGAATTTCTTAGGCTTGAACTTAGGTTCCTTATCCAAACTTCTTAAAGAAATATGATCAATCTTATTATATACAAAAAAATTCAAAGGAAACTTTTCTTGATACTTACTAGATCCCTTAGGTAGTCTCTTTTTTATTAAGGCTTCAAGCTCATCAAGCTTCCTTTCTTCTTCTTCAATCTTTGCCCATTCCTTAGCATATCTAGATTCATACTTAGATGAACTTTCTCTAGAATTATATCTTTTCTTATCCTTAGAAATAGTATCTTTAAATGCAGTTTCAACTTTAGGAAGGCTATCACCATTATCTCATTTCAAAAGAAGATAACTTACCAATCAAAGAATCTCTTGTTATGGGTACCAAAGTTTTGATTTCTTCAATAGAAGAAAATTTTTTATTATAAAAAGGAGGCAAGGATATTAGGATCTTAGAATAAAATTTATTCTCATCCAAGGTTCTACCAGCACATCTAATTGCACAAACAAGTTTGGTGATCATATTCACATAAGCAGTAATGTTCTCATCTTTGTTCATCTTCAATGATTCATTTTTTCCTTTCAGAATTTGCAGCTTGGCTTACTTCACAAATTCATCTCCTTCATATGGTGTCTCCAATTTTGTCCATACCTAATGTGTAGTCTCTAATCCTATAATTTATGTGTATTCAACATTTAATAATGCACTCAACAAAGCTTCTTTAGCTCTCATATTATTCTCAAATTCTTTATTTTCATCCGTAGTCAAAGCAGAAAGATCTAGGAGGATTTTAATCTTTCTTTGTAACATCCCAATGTTCTTCACTTATCCATCTCAATTTTCTAATCATCTGGTCCTTCCATATAACATAGTTTGTTTCATCAAATCTTAGACTCTCCTTCATAAAGGTTGACATCTTGGATATCCTAAGGTGGTTAAGCTTCACAAAGAGGACACTAGCTCTGATACCAATTATTAGAATTAATGTAACACACAACTAAGAGGGGGGGTGAATACATTGTGTCCAAAAACTTAACCTTTAACCAAATTACCAACTTAATCTCATATCCAAATGATAAAAATGAATGCAGGAATATAACACAATAATCAACACATAAAACCAAGATTTTTGATGCGAAAACCTTGTTAGGGGAAAAACCACGGTCACGATCAAATCCAAAAGATGAATGTACTCTGTTAAAAGAACCATACCCTATTAGGAGTATTATAAATGGGAACACATTCACATTTAGGTACACTGCCTAGAGCTCACTGGTCAATTACAATAAGGGCTTCAACCCAAAGGAAGGCTCATTGCCTTACAACAATCTTTGATCTCAAATCTTAAAGGAAAGATTGTCCAAACTCGGGAACTAGAAAAATAACATCTCTAATATGCCAATATAGTTCCAATGAATTTTATTAAATCTTTTCCTCAATGGAAGATTCCACTCATACCTCTTCTCTTCGACATCTCTTATCCATCACACACTTCACAATCATAAATTATTACATATTTATATACATTGTATCAATTTATCTCAAGTAGGTCAGCTGGGGACGTAATTAAAAAATATTAATTCAATTTAGCTCAATACAGAATGCTATCTATTGAATGTTGACTAAGACATAGCAATGATCCATAAAAATATCCTCAAACATGCTCTAGATCTATAAATATTGCTACGATCCTTCACAAAATACTACACCACCATGTTGGCCAAGAACAATAAGAACATCTAAACGCCACATGAAAATCTTCAATTTCAATCACATAATCCAATATGATCCAACAACACAAATAGGAAATGATCAAGAAATATCAAAAACCAACATGAAATACCACAACATCAACATGAACAACTTTTTCTCATAAATCATACACATCTCTGTATTGTTCATCTAGAACACTAATCAATAACCATTTTCATAAAATAAAAATAGCTTTCCAACATCCAAATATGAAACCAATTGAGCTAAGAACACACATCCATGTCCTGAACTCACCACCATCTTGGCAACCAAGAATATTGCATAACTGATCTACATTGTGTAGGACCCCTCCATTTCCCTCATCTTGGTAAGGATGCCCTGGTAAGCACTAATGTTATTTCTTGAAAAACTTTCCGTAGATTTAATGTGAAGTTATTAAATATCTTGACTGTAGTTCGTCAACTTAATTAGAATAGATTCATCTTCAAATGAATTCATGGAATATCTTAATTTAAGATATAGTTTTGAAGTAATATTATCTTTAGTAACTATTGTGGTATTAGAATATGAAGGTGTAAACCTGTGCTTACATGATAAAATTAATATTACTCGAAGATGCTTGGAAATTCCATCTGAAATTATAGTAAGGGAGCTTATGTGGATTAG
>MU223915.1:1326453-1337478 GCA_018584345.1 Thuja plicata | reverse complement strand
ACTTGCAGGTTTTTCAAGATATCTTGGTTGGACCAGGCCAGGGCTATGTAAGAATGTAGTGTTTGTAAATTCCCTTAATGTGGTTTTGGGTGCAATGTGCATCTTGTAAAAATGTAATATTAGTCTTAGTCTCATCTATTTCTTCTTGTAAGACCTTGTAAGTTAGAGTCTCCTTGTAAATTTTTGTTGAGTGTGTAAGGAGTAACATGCTTCCAAGTTGTAAAAAAAAAAAGAGAAATGCTTAATGATGTATCTCTTCGATTGTAACCGTAAATTGCAGAAAGAGTAATGTTCATTGTTTATTTATGTGCCTGTGATAAAATATCCATACTAGTGCTTTTACTACTGTTGTAAAATGTGTTTGGAAGAATTCTTAGTGAGCTTTACACTTTTCACAGATATATATGTTAATACTTTAAAAAAAAAAATTAGTTGTGTTTTTTTTGCCTATGGAAATCTGGGCATGACACATTGATCCAATAACTGAAACATTGTCACTTCCTGAACAACCAAAGTACCATTGTCAGATAAATCTTTCACAACTCACTCAAATCATCATGTGAACCTATGCCACTTGAAAATAATCAACTACATATGTCACTCAACACATTTATAGCATCACAACATATGATATTCAACATAGTAGTCATATCACAAAAATCTATTAGATTGGATGGTTGTCGTTACACTGAAATCTCAAACTGTTAATGCCTTATACAACCACTACACTTATAGAATCCACAGGAGGTTGTTAAACCCTTGTCACCAACCCTTGCATGTACTAACCAAGACCAAGGGTGTACACCTTGCAACAATCCTACCCTCAGGACACTCATGGGGTTGGAACCTATGACCTAGGATCTGATACCAATTGTTAGATTGGGTGGTTGTCGTTGCACCAAAATATCAAACTGTTAATGCATGATACAACCGATAGACTTATAGAATCCACAAGAGGTTGTTAAACCCTTGTCACCAACCGCTGCATGTACTGACTGAGACCAAGGACGTACACCTTGCAACAAAATCATCTCACTAAACATCTCAAGAACACTGTCACCAATAGTAGGAATATGTTGACATCAATGAAAAAACATTAATTCCAAGAGCACATGTATGTACAATATGAATAATATCTCAACAAAAGTAGAATTAGCGCCCATGGGACACGCATCAAGTCAACCCAAACGAGTCTAGATTGGCTTTAAATCACTCAAAATTAGTCAAGAAGCATAACCATACATGAACATGACTAAATAAACCTCTGATATATTACTAAACACTTCTAGATTCATTTTAAAATACTAAAGCAAGTGTTCCTATGATAATCCAAAGAATCATCAATAAAAAAAGAAGCATAAACATGGATAATTTGTGCTCAATTCCAACACCAAGTCAAGTAAAACTACCATCTAAAAATTCAATATGTTACTATTAAACCTTTCTTTGTACTAAAGTGTTCAATATATAAGTCATCATGGTTTACAAAGTTAAATAAATACATTCATAATTACAACATGAAAAGTGATAAGGTATAAGAGAACATGAGGAAAAAAGGTGGAGAATATCTCAAAGGCCAATCTTGAATAAATTCCATGGGTCCCCAACATGGTTTTCAATGCCACCTAACCATGTGGTACCTATAGCTCCATCCAAAAATTCTCATGGAGATAGTCATAGGGACCAAACAATAATACAATGCATAAAAGAGGGGAGTAGGCTTACAAACATGACATACAAGGTGCATACACAATAATCAAAGTCATATCATAATACAATGGAACATCACTGAAGAGGGATGATGCCATGTTATAGACCCACAAAGGGTCACTACTCAAGTCTATACAAGGTGTTAGATTCTATAGTGTAGAGGAGGGAGTGTCATCATATGTGATCATGAGGACGCACCAAACATAACTGAATATTCTTTAGTATAGATGAGAATGATGATCATTTGAGTCCTATCATTATATGGGTGGGATTTTCCCCTTGACAAGACATATCAATCCATGGTGGGCATGCATTTTCCAGTTTTAATTTTCCATGTTGTCCTATAGGTCCATACTACTTTTGGTATCCATTTTTCTCTATATTTTTAAGCAATGCTACTTTTTTTGTGAGAATTGCTTCAATTTTCCTGTTAGTGACCTTTTCTTGCCCATTTTCTTGTAGATTTTATGGAGTTGACTTTTTTTGCTTGATATTATATTTTTCTACTAATACTGCCACTAGGTTGGATATAAACTAAGCTCTTTGATCTATCATAATTTCTCTAGGTACCCAATATCTCATGAAGATTTCCTCATACAAGAATGTAGAAACCTTCTTGTCTCTTTCATGCTTCATGGCTTTAACTTCAGCCCACCTAGTTAGGTAGTTAGTGAAAAACAAGATATAGGACTTACCATTTGAAGGTGGATCAATAGGTCCTATAAAGTTGATACCCCACTTATCAAAATGTGTGACAACAACTTAATAGCTGAATAGCTCTATTGTAAAATACCTCCAATTTTGTAAGGGCCCAACCATATGGTTTGAAGTTTCCCCATATTGTCCTTATACCTTGAGTAAGACACTAGATCCCAATCACCTAGAGTGAATGTCTTTCTTTTGATATATTTGTCATGCCATTTAATTCTATGTTGTTGGATTAGTGCAGTATTTTATAGAGTTATCTTCCTCGTCTTGTCTAATGCATTGAGTTGTATTATTATTTATGTCTATGCCCATGAATCCATTTGTAATTTTTCATGTTGTTATATAGGCCCATACTACTTTTGGTAATTGGTTTTCCCAATCTTTTTTATGCAATGATACTATTTTGGTGAGAATTGCTTCAATTTTTTTGTTAGTGACATTTACTTGCCCATTATCTTGTGGACAGTATAGGGTTAACTTTTTGTGAATTATGTTATATTCATCTACTAATTTTTCCACTAGGTTTGATGTAAACTAAGCTCCTTGATATGTTAAAATCTCTCTAGGTACCCCATATCGGGTGACGATTTCCTCATACAAGAATTTGGAAACCTTGTTATCTCTTGCATGCTTCATGGCTTTAAGTTCAACCCACTTAGTTAGGTAGTCAATGAAAACCAAGATATTGGACTTACCATTTGAAGGCGGATCAATAGGTCCTATATAGCCCGAACCCCACTTATCAAAAGTTGTGACAATCACATAATAGTTTAATAGCTCCAATGGAAAATACCTCTGCAATTTTGTAAGGGCCCAACCACCTAGTTTCAAGTTTCCCCAAATTGTCCTTATACCTCTAGTAAAATAATAGAGACAACTTAATAGCTCCATTTAAAAATACCTCTAGAATTTTGTAAGGACCCAACCATCTGGTTTGAAGTTTCCCTAGATTTTCCTTATACCTTGAGTAATACAATAGAGCCCAATTACCTGGATGAAATGTCTTTCTTTTGAGATATCTTTCATGCCATTTGATTCTCTTTTTTTGGATTAGGATAGTGTTTTGTAGAGATATCTTCCTCATCTCATCTAATGCATTATGTTTCATTATTCTATTTTTTTGTGCTTGTGACAAATCTATGCCTAGATCTAAGGTGTTTCTTAGTTTTTTATTTTCAAACTTAAATAGAATCATCATTGTTTTTCCATATACCAGCTCAAAAGGGGTAAATCCAGTTGTAGTTCTCCATTTTTTCTTATATAGGCCTATACCACTTTTGGTAACTGGTTCACCCAATCTTTTTTATGCAGTGCTACTATTTTGGTGAGATTGCTTCAATTTTCCTGTTAGTGACCTTTTCTTTCCCATTGTCTTGTAGATAGTATGGGGTTGACTTTTTGTACCTTATATTATATTCTTAAACTAATGTTTCCACTATGTTGGATGTAAATTGAGCTCCTTGTTTTGTTACAATTTCTCTAGGTACCCCATATCTGGTGAATATTTCCTCATAAAATAATTTGGCAACCTTGTTGTCTCTTGCATGCTTCATGGTTTTAACTTAAACCCACTCAACTAGGAAGTTAGTGCAAACCAAGATATAAGAATTACCATTTGAAGGTGGATCAATAGGTACTATAAATTCCATACCCCACTTATCAAAAGGTGTGACAACCACTTGAGGATGCAAGGGAATTTCATAACATCTTGTTGGCCTTCCCATTCTCTAACATATCTCACATTTCCTTGTATATTTTATAGCATCCTTATACAAAGTAGGAAAATAGTATCTTGTGTTTAGAACCTTCATTTTTTTCCTTTTAGTAGAAAAATTACCACCATAAGGTTCATCATGATAGGCATATATAATTTCATATGTTTCATCTTCTTTGATGCATCTTCTCATCAAAGTATTTTGCCTTGTATAGATAAGCATCATGAGATCCATGTGAATAAAAAAATAATTTCTATTAGAATCCTCTTCTTTTTGGGTGAGAAATGTGGAGGGACCTTGCTTTCTACCAAATAATCTACAATATCTACATACCATGGTGTTTTAATGCTGGTATAAAATAAGTGTTCATTTGGAAATGAGTCATCAATTGCAAGTTCCTCTACAGTGTTTGTCAATCAAGACAAAAGTTTGATACAATATTTTCTCAACTTGGCTTGTCTATGATGGTAATATCAAATTATTGCATCAAGAGTAACCTTATAGCAAGCCTACTAAATAAAAAAGGTTTATTCATAAAATATTTGATTGCAACATGGTCGGTGTGAAAAAATACCTGATATCTTATGCTATAATTTCTAAATTTATTCAAGACATAGTTGATAGCTAAAATCTCTTTTTTTGTGATAGTGTAGTTTAATTATGCTCTTTGGAGATTTTCGCCAATGTAGTAGACTACATTTTCAATAGTTACTTCTTTTTTTCCCAAGACTATTTCTATTGCATGGCCTAAAGCATCTGTATAGATTGGAATGGATGATTCCATTGAGGTCCTTTGAGGATAGGAGCTTGAGTCAAAATAGCCTTGAGATTCTGAAATGCTTGATCATAGGTTTCCGTCCATTGAGATTATGTATCCTTTGTTAGCAATGCATATAATAGTATACCTATTTGGATAAAGTCCTTGATAAACCACCTATAGTAAACATCAAGACCTAAAAACTCCTGACATCCTTCTTCTTTGTAAGGGTTGGAATATTTTTTATTACCTCAATTTTAGAAAGATATACTTATACACCCTTACCAAAGATTTCATGTCCTAGGACTAATCCCTCTTGCATCATGATGAAGCATTTCTCACAATTCAATGAGAGTTTATGGTCCTTGCTCCTTTGTATTAATTTTCTTAAATTATCCAATGCTTCTTGAAAGCATTACCCATAGGCAGTGAAATCATCCATATAGATTTCCCTACAATTATGAGCAATGTCTGAGAAAATACTAATCACTTCCCTCTAAAAATTTGTTGGTCCATTACACAAGCCAAATAGAAAATAGAATATACATAGGTTCCTCATGGGCATGTGAATGCAGTCTTCTCCTAATCCTATAGTGCAATCTCAATCTAATTATATCCATTGAAACCATCAAGAAATGAAAAATATTTCTTCCCTAATAGAGAGTCTAGAGCTTGTTCAATGAAGAGTAATGAAAAGTGGTCCTTCTTGGTCGCACTATTCAATCCCCTATAGTCTAGACATACTCTCCATTTCCATTCCTTCTTAGGAATAATGACCAAGGGAGATACCCACTCATTGTCAGAGATGGGGTAGATAAAACATGCATCTAATAATTTCTCCAATTCTACCTTGATTATCTCCAACATTGTAGGATTGACTCTCCTCTAGGGTGTTCTGATTGGTCTTCTATCTTCCTTGATAAAGATCATATGTGTACAAAGTTTTGGATCTACACTCTTCACATGAGTATAGTTCCAAGTAAAGACATCTTTAAGTGATTTCAAGAGTGAAATTAAAGATTTTTGTTGATCGAAAGTGATCTTTTTGTTAATATTCAATTGCTTTCCTGGTGATACCTCTATCCATCTTGTTAGTTCAACCATGAATTCCCTATTAATGCTTGGCATCTTAATTTCATGAGGCATAAATGTATGTATCAAATGTGATGTTGTAGGATAGGTTGATATATAATATTATGGCAATAATGTTTGTAGTGGACATGATGGGAATGATAAACAATTGTTTGTCACCTCTTCTATTTCATAGTCACTTCGCATGACTTGGGACAAAACATGATCATCACCTTGGAGTTGCATGAGAGGAATTATATCAATAATCATAATTTTTTCCAAAGAATTCATCTCTTCTTCTTTTTCTTCACCTAGGTATGGTGAAATAGGCTTATATCTGATTCCTCATGTGGTTGAGTTGGAGGATATAAAATAATAGTCTTAGTGCTATCTCTATTGGATATAATCATATCTCCTAATATGAAGCTTATATAAGCATATATTATGGATAACTAGGGTCTCCCTAGAATTATTGGATACCCCCTAAAGTAGCTTTAGGAGGAAAAAAATTACATTGGTAGGTTACTCCCATGAGTACAAAGTGACAAAATGATCTTCTATGATCTCATTTGGTTTTACGGTAGAACTATTAGCTAACTAAAGGATAGTAGGGGTTGGCCTTAAGTTGTTTCATGATATCTTTGGTCATTACATTGATGGGAGCTCCTAAATCAATGAGAATTTTTTAACCGGGTTCCATTGATGATCACTCCTACCAAGAGACTACTAGGATCAACACATTTAGGTACAACTACCTTCCCTAGCATTATGTTTGCTAGTTGACCCATCACATGGACTCTTTTTGATCCTTTTTTTTCCTCGGATTTATTAAACAAGCATCCCTTATTGCTTTACTATAAATGGTTAAATCTTTAATAGAATTTAATAAGGTTA
Organism: Thuja plicata; assembly: GCA_018584345.1. Classification (NCBI taxonomy): domain Eukaryota; kingdom Viridiplantae; phylum Streptophyta; class Pinopsida; order Cupressales; family Cupressaceae; genus Thuja; species Thuja plicata. The sequence goes on along the minus strand of MU223915.1, from coordinate 1,330,623 downwards.
TTTTGACACACACGTGCTTTAATTGATCAATTAAATGTAAGAATGGGCCCTACTTTAGACTTTGTAGTCTCTAATGTTTGGGGAAATGGTGGCACTAGATCAGTATTTTGAATTGGTTTAGGTTTCTCACACTAATTAGGTTGCACAAGGGGGTCATTTGAAGTTATGTTTTCTCCTTCTTCCATATAATTAGTGGTAATAATAGGAGGATTAGGTGTAAGAAAGGTTTTTTCTTGAATGCAGGTGTATGTCACTTTTGCCTACAACATATACAGTTATTTAATAGGACCTGTAGAATATATGTGTTGTTGTTGTGGCTTAATATTTGGATTAGGTGTAAGTTGAGTTGTTAATTAAGTGGGACTTGGTGAATTAGCATTTGTATTTATAGGAGGTATCATACTTGGCTAGGAAGGCTATATTGGAGGCTACAAGTAACTAGTTGGATCATTTGGTCATTGTTGCCCTCCTCTCTATTGGGGTGATTTTTTCCAATTTCCTTGAGGAAGATTTGAGTTCCCTTGAGGTGGTTTCCACTAAGGTGGAGGATTAATATTTTGATAATTTAGCTAGGAATTTTGTGGATTGTTCCAAGGTTGTGGTTCATAATTTCCAAAGTTTGGAAGTTATGGGGGTTACCATTGACTGTTAGATATATAAGAATTTGCATAAGGATGATGAAAAGGTAGAGGATCTAGAGGCATACCTTGTCTTGGAGTCTATGGTCACCTTTTTTCAATGTAAAATATTTTTCCCTCATCATATTTAATTGGGTTGAACTCTAGTTGCACTTTCTTGTTGTCCAAATTGGCAACCATTTTTCATCTGCAATCCCTTTTTTTTTGTTTTCAATAGTGAAAATAATTTTCTAGAATGGCTTATACATCATTGTGTTTCTTATTTTCCTGAAGTGTGTCTAGTTGTGTGGCCATATTATTAATGATTTATTTCTTAGAGTCCCTCAACAATTTTTTTATCTCCATCCTTGAAACTCCATTGGCTATCTTTTTCATGCTATCTTTGTAACCTCTTCCCTTCTTCATGGAATCCCTAGAATAGTTTTGAAAAATATTCCTTAAATAATCCTATGTATCTTGGGTAATATCTCTTCCTCCTATAAGGTAAAATGCATCCATATGTTGATCAGTAATCCCTCAAAGAAAGATTAACTTCTAAGATTCTTCACTAAGTGCATTATTCTAAGATTTCTTGAAACTAAATTTGAACCTCTCAACATAATCTTCTAACCTTGCATCCTTCTTTTGTGTCATCCTAAATATATTTTTTTCCATGAATATCATTGGCTCTACAATAGTCCTTTTATTTTTCAAGGAACTTCTCCTTCATAAAATATCAACTATCAATAGAATCAATGCCTAAACTTATAAAACAATGTTAGAGAAGATTGTTTCAATGAACTATGGAACAGCTTGAGTATATGAACATTAGTTGTATAATCATAACTCCTACATAGGATATCAAAATCAAACAAGGAGTTTGGGTCTTTTGTTACCAAACTATATAATTTTGAAAGGACAGAGACATGGATACTCTTAAGATTATGAATTTCATGTTTGTTAGTGATTGGAAATGGAAAATTTGGATGGTAAGGTCAAGGAGAATTTTGGCCTTCGTCAACCATATTTCCCTGATAAATTATGAGAAAAAAATGATTCTCAAAAAGTTTCTCAACAAGAGAAGTCTCAGAGGGAGTTCAGAATTCCCCAATTATACAAATAGATCAGGTTTTTCTCTTCTTCATATATAGGTACATTTTGTGGGCAATTATCAATATTGGGTAAGGAATCTCCCATAAGAATCCCTTCTCATACTTCTATGCATCTATCTTTTAACTCAATTCCATAATACCTACACAAAGTTAGTGGGGGTGGTGATGGTTCATGCCTAACTATATCTAATACTTTTTGAAAAAACTACTCTCTTAAACTACTAAATATTAGAAAAACATATGACTCCCAAAAACTCTTAGTTTGACACCATCCCCGACAACGATGCCGAAAATGTTTGACTCAAATAATGGATAGGCAACTGGGCATGACACCTCAACTTGGGGACATAATTTATTTATGAAGTAGCTATCAAATTCCATCATTAAATCTCATTTATATTTTCAACCCAGGGATGTTTGACTTTAAATAGGAGAGCACTATTTTTTCACTAAGAGCTTTCAAAGCTATGATATCCTAAATTTGAACAATTGAAGTGTTGATCGGAACATCTTGAAATAATTACAAAAATATACTCTAACTATAATATTATACAAATAAAATTAACTAAATCTCATTCTAAAACATTGATGCCTCTAACTTAGTAAGGATAGTTCTACTTTTCTATGCCTTGGTTACAGGAATAGTCAACCGGTAAAGCTACTAGAAATAATGTAACATAAGAAATTGGATGAACCCTAAGGTGGGTTAGGCTACAAAGGTTCACCCAAAATATAAATGTTGTGGTTGTGTATATACCATATGTTACATTAGGAATACCTCCAAAGACTTCACCCTCAAACCCAAATTAGATCAATAAATCCCAAATAAGATGTAGTGATGCTAACACTAGATCTATACTTGAAGATGAAGTATGAAGGTTAATTCCTTTATTGTTAAGATGTGTATGATTGATATGCAAAACTATGAAAGGAAATGAAAACTATGATAAATAACTTATTATTAATAAGATATGATGTCAGATCTGAGGTATAAAAGGAAATGCAAGATGAAAAGAAAGAGAATGAACTCACCTTGAAAGCTAGGAGATGAAGAACAAACTACAAATCTGGAATAGATTGTTAAAAAACTATTAGAACCAAAAACCGTTCTCGATCTAAGACTCTGAGACTTGTACTTTCTAACTGTGAAAATTTTAGATCCAAAGGATACTGCCGATAAAACTTGGCCTTGTCCTAGAGATAGAAAAATTGTTGGAAACCATAGAAGACTTGTCACTCATTTTGAATCTCTAATTTCCTGGATCTAAAACATATAAATTTGTATGTACACACAAGAAAAAAGGGGAAATTATTGTGGAAAGGATCTTGCCTTGGTCAAGCCCCTGTATAGGAATTAACCTTGATAAGAAATTAGATGAAAAAAATAAGATAAATGAAAAATTTACCTTTCTTGAAAAACCCTCATGGATGGATACAGAAATCAGTCAACTCCACAAGGATGCTTTAGATGTATGTCTTGAATGTAGAATCAAGGATTTCTTCAGAAATGCAATGGATCAACACTTTCCAATCCTATATCTTTAAGGGATGTATGATTGAATTCATGAATGGAGATGAGTAATGGATCTTCTTACTTTATTTATATTTCCTTAACTAGGCCACCATGGGAGAGAAACTTGCATCAGGTAGAGAAGATTGTCTTTGCATGAATGGAAGAAGGCTTGGAGACTTAGAGATCTTCAATGGGTGCTTGCCTTCAAATATTGAATCCACCACCTTAATTACACAAATTGAATGCTTGAATAATTGATCTTGAATTTTAAAGCATGTAAGTATGTTTTCATGTCTTGTGATGTCAAAATGAGAGGAGAAGACCCTCTTTTATACTCATTTCAGGATTCAAAATTGTCAGGCTGAGCTGACTGAGATCGAGGAATGAAACACCCCCGCATAGGGCCCAGAACAAACTAGAGAACAACCCCAAGGATAGGGATGACTTGGGTTGTCCTTGTCTAGGATAAGGATGACTTAGGTCAGAAAAGTCCAAGAGGGGTTGATTCCCAGGTGATTCTAGGACTCGAATAGTGTCCAAAGGCTTAGTGAAATAAAGTGAAAGATGTGAGATATAAAGTATAAATACCTTCGGATCTAGGAGTCGCTAAAATGGGGTCTAGTAGATCCTAAAACAAATCCAATTAATGGGTTATAAATTTTTATGATGGTACATTTAGCCCCCACTTTAGTGGGATTATGAGACAAGCTCATGCTCATGGTAAAGTAGATCAAATGCATAAGTTGATCTCCTCAGGGTTAAGGAGATAAAGACACATCAAGCCCCCAAGTGACTTAAGTCCTCATAAAAACCAAAACCAAAATAAGAGAGGCATTTTGAGAGAGAGAGAGAGAGTGAGAGAGAGAGAGAGAGAGAGAGAGAGAGAGAGAGAGAGAGAGAGAGAGAGAGAGAGAGAGAGAGAGAGAGG
>MU223915.1:1314289-1326403 GCA_018584345.1 Thuja plicata | reverse complement strand
GAGAGAGAGAGAGAGAGAGAGAGAGAGAGAGAGAGAGAGAGAGAGAGAGAGAGAGAGATGCCAAAGATGGAATTGAATAGTCTAGCAAGTTGTGTTATGCTAGTTCAATCCATCGACAAGGATTGGTCCTTAAGGGAATTCAAATAATGGATCCAACATGATCAATCCTAAGGGGATGCATGCTTCCTTAGGGATCAAAGAGAGGTGTTCAATCAGGGGACCAAATGTGTGCGGTTAGTCTAAGGACCAAGTGTGTACAGTGGGGATCAATCTAGGGATCCACTAAAAAATAACATCTAATCAGTGTATGTGTGTATGTGTGCATGTGTGTGTGTGTGTGTGTGTGCAAACTATGATTGGAGTGTATACCCCCATGATAAATCTATTGCAAACACCTTAACATGAGCAATTGCTTTAAAAGAGCGTACATGCATCCACAAGAGACATTTCCACTGTGAAATTCCCATGAGAAATTACAAATCAAGGGAAATGAAAAAAGAGAAAGAAGGAAATGGATCTACCAACTCTAGGGTCACTAGGTCATATGATAACTCATGTATACCATAATTATGTCAAAATGAATGTTCATCATTCCCAAAAGGAAGTAGAATCTATTGTACAAGATGAGCTAGTCAAGTGTGTCACGTGTCCCTTCCCCCCAATCTCAATCTATAGTGTTAGGGAAGGTGGGAAACTCGTAAGAGAAGAAATATAAAGCATGACAAATGGAACAATAGTTAGTTCCAAAAAAATACCCTGTTATGAAGGGAGGTCACTGTGTTTGTCACTAGGAGTTATAGATAATTGTTGTGAAAGCATATTTGGTAAATCATTATCAATATCAATAGTTTCCTACATTTCATCAAAATCACTAGCATGAATATTATTTTTATCATCAATAACATCATCATCAAGAGTATCTTCTTCATATAGATTAATTGTAATAGAATCCAAGATATGAATAACATTTTTATGTTTATTATTTTTAACTTTGTTTAAGTTCACTTCCTCCTTTGGCTGAGGCATGGGTGCATAAAAGGGAAGATATGTATTAGGAGGTGTATGAGGTGAATCAATGTTTTGAGAATCATGTTGACGGTCTCTAGCAATACACATGTGGTGACAATCATGAGGTTGAAAGTTACATTTGTTTTTTCTAGAAATTTGAGGTGGGATAGGATCAATCAACATCGGGTCTTTTTCTTCTTTTTGAGGAAGAACTGAAGCAATCAAACTAGGTTGAGGGATATATTGGGAAGTATGTATATAATCAATAGGAAGAGGTGGTATAGGTGGTGTATAAATAATTCCATGTCTAGGGAAAAGAGATGGAACATCCTTAGGTTTGCTAAGTTCACAAACCTTTTGAACCTTGTAGGCTTGGTATGATCTAAAGAGATGGTCAAGATGGGTTTGAGTTGGTTGAGGCATAGAAGGCCATAAAAAATCAAGGCCAACTAAGTCAAGAGGTAGAGAAGGTTGATAAATACTATGGTTAACAGTCATGATTTCTCCATTATGAAAGGGAAATTTGACACATTTATGAATAGGAGAAGCCACGTCACTCATAGAGGTAAGCCAAGGAAGAAAAAATTTGACTTTAAATTGATCAAAAGTTGGAGTGATGCTGAAGATAACATCTAACATTATACCACCAACTTCAATAGGGATGGAAATGGAACCATTGGATCTATATAGGAAACCATTTCAAGTTTGGATCCTAACATTAGATTTATCATAAAGAAAACTTTTTCAATTGTTTACTAAAAATATATACTTCTATTATCACATTCACCATGCAAGTGGGATCAATAAGGGCACCATGGGTAGGAAGGAAATTAGCCTTTGCTACAATATAGAGAGGACCATCAGGTGCTTTAATTGTCTCAGTAGGATCAAAGGTAATGCAAGGCAGAGGTAGAGGTTAAGGTTTGACTTGCTCAACTTTATTAACAACATGATTGGATTCATTAACTTTGTTGTCATAGTCAATGCATTGGGAAGAAGAAGGTTGGTCAATAGTATTGGTTGAATGAGATCAAAAATGATTCGTGTAAATTTTCAAATTTTGGTTAGGAGGTGCCACAAATTTATTTCCTGGATCATTGTCACTATCAACAGTTATAGCCTTTGAATCTATAAGATCTTGGATAAACATTTTCAAGTAGAAACACTTTTCAGTATCATGTCCAAGATGACGGTGATATTAGAAAAAATATTTGGGATCAAAATATTTGGATTGAGGTTTGTAAGTTTCAATTGGTTTGATGGGAGGGATTTTTATCACATTAGCATTAATTAATTTCAACATCATATTATGCAAAGATTCAGAAAATTGAGTATAATTACGATTAGGTTTAAAGATAGATGAAAAAGGATCCACACCTTTGGATGTTGTTGCCACTTGTTCATCAACATTGTTGTATGATTTGTTGATTTTGATGTAGTAATTTAATTTATGAAACTTGTTGAAATTGTATACAGCATCACTCTTATCAATGGGACTAGGAGCCATTGGAGTGGTGCTCTCAAAATGAATCACTTGTAGTTGATAATGATGAAGCACTGCACATAATTGTGGAAATGAAGAGAATTCAAACATAAGTATCTTATCTCTAATGATACTTTTCAAATTAGTAATAAAAATACGTTGCACATCAATAACAGGCACATGATAATAAATTTGAGCATACAAATGCTTAAATCTACCAGTGAAATCACTAACTTTCTCTTTAACACCTTGTTTACAATGAATTAAATCAGCTAGTGAGACTTTAGGACCAATGTTGTTTTGAAATTGTTCAATGAAAGCATTATCAAGCTTTTGGAAGGAATCGATTGAATAGGGAGGCAACGAATGATACCATTGCAAGACTTTGCCTTTAAAGGTTCTAGTGAAAAAAAATTCTATAAACATAGGGTCATGAGAGAAATCACTATACAAGGTTTGGAAAGATTTGACATGTGTCATAGGATCACCCTTACCATTATAAGTCTCAAGATAAGGAATCTCCATATATTGTGAGATAACAGCATGGATAATGTCCATAGACAAGGGACTAGCAATGTCACAAGTAGGAAGATTAAACTTGGATTGAGTCATGGAATAATTTTTTTGTTGTAAAGAGGACATAGTTTGAGACAATCTAATAATGGTAGAATCAATAGAAAGAATGGTAGGAGGAGAAACATGAGAAATGTTAGGAACATTATTGGAAATTGAAGGAATGGTTGAGTATTAAAAATGGACACTATGGTAAGTGGGCATGAATGAAGAAAAATGAAACACATGGAACACTAGAAGGGATATAAGGATAAATAAGATTAGGAATAATCACATGTTTAGGATGAGAAATTTGAATTAAATTTGTGATAATAGGTGGAACATAATTGGACATACTAGGAATGGAAGTGGAAATAGTCAAATAAGTCTCAACACTTGTAGTAGGTGGTATATAACCTAACTATTGAGCACAATCCTTAACAATTTTGACATTATTATCAATGAGATGTGAAATGATATGAAAGAGGTCAAAATCATGGTCACTGTTATGAAGAATTTTTCTTAAGCCTTCTACAACTATAAGAGCCTTGGGATTAGATTTATATTAGCTTAACCATTGTTCAAACTTTTCAAAGTATTTGGAGAGATTTTGTACTTGAATAGGAGGAATTATTAAGGCTTAATATTCATCATGAGAAATGAGAAGACTTATTCTCCATGATAGGATTGATTTCATGAAGATTCATGTTGGTCTCATCTAGATTACTAGGAAAGAAGGAGGATTCGGGATCAAAGGAACCCATGAGCCTACAACTTCTTCTAACCATAATTATATAGGTTGGAATCAAATTTATGAAGTTCATACACAAGGGAATGAAGAGAAATAGGAATGTAATGCAATATTAAATAAATATGCAAAAGGAACAAGCACATTAACTATCAAATTTAAACTAGATATGTGTGTATACAATTTAACACTGATGTCATGCATACAAAGTAGATCTAAATGCAATATGAGATAAATGCATAAAAAGTATATCTAAATGTAAGGAAGGAGAATATAACACCAAAATAATAATGTAAATTCACTAAGTCAATTTCACCAAAATGTAACATAAGAAATTGGATGAATCCTTAAGTGGGTTAGGCTAGGAAGGCTCCCCCAAAAACTATATGTTGTGGATGTGTGTATATCTTATGTTACATTAGGAATACATCCAAAGACTTCACTCTAAAACCCAAATAAGATCATCAAAGCCCAAATAATATGTAGGGATGCTAATACTAGATCTTTACTTGAAGATGGAGTATGAAGATGAATTCCTTTATTGTTAAGATGTGTATGATTGAAATGCAAAACTATGAAAGGAAATGCAAACTCTAATAAAGAACTAATTATTAACAAGATATGATATCATATCTTGAGGTATAAATGGAAATACAAGATGAAAATAAATATAATGAAATCACCTTGAAAGCTAGGAGAGGAAGAAAAAACTACAAATTTGAAACAGACTATCGAAAAAAATGTCAGAGCCAGAAATTGTTCTGGATCAGAGAATCTGAGACCTGTACTTTCTGGCTGTGAAAATTGTAGATCCAAAGGATGGTGCCTAACAAAATTCATTTTTTTCTTGGAGACATAAAATTTTATGGAATCCATAGAAAACCGAGCACTGGTTCTGCATCTCTGATATCCTGGATTTGAAACCTGTAAATCAGCACCTGTGCATAAGAAAAAGGGGATTTTTTTGTGGAAAGGGGCTTGCCTTGGTCAATCCCCTATATAGGAATTAACCTTGATAATAAAGTAAATGAAAAAATATAAATAACATATTTACCTTCTGTGAAAAACCTTCATGGATGGATGTAGAAATCAATCAACTCCACAAGGATGCTTGAGATGTATGTCTTGAATGTAGAATCAAGGATTCCTTCACAGATGCAATGGATTTACACTTTCTAATCCTATATCTTCAAGGTATGTATGCTTGAATTCATGAATGGAGAGGAGGAATGAATCTTCTTTCTTTCTTGAGAATTCCTCGACTAGGCCACCATGGGAGAGAAACTTGCATCAAGGAGAGAAGATTGTCTTTGCATGAATGGAAGAAGACTTGGAGACTTGGAGATATCCAATGGGTGCTTGCCTTAAAATCTTGAATCCACCACCTTAATTACACAAATTGAATGCTTGAATACTTGATCTTGAGTTTGAAAGCATGTAAGTATGTTTTCATATGTCTTGTGATGTCAAGATGAGAGGAAAAGACAAACTTGGTTCAACCTTGTCCAAGAAAAGGTTGATTTAGGTTGACCTAGTCCTGGAGGTTTAATTCCCAAGTGATTTTTGGACTTGGGAAGTGTACAAAGTCTCAGGGAAAGAAAGCCAAAGATGCGGGAAATCAAGCATAAATACCTTTGGATCTAGGAATCACTAAAATAGGGTCTAGTAGGTCCTAAGAGATTACCAATTAATGGGTGTTAACTTTTCAGGATGGTACAAATAGAATGAAAAAAAATAAATACTAACCTACAAAAGGAAAATAGATATAATCCTCACCATGTGGGCCCCCTTGGATGAGTCATTTGAATAAGTAACTAGAATCTCAAATACTAAACATTCATAATAACATTATCCATTCATGCCGATAAAAGAGATTGACAAATTTAGTATTTATTCAAAATGCTTCAATAGTAAAATGAAAAAGTATATTATCTTCTCAACCAACCACTTTTTAGGAAAGGTTGGGAGAATTTATAGAAAGTAGAAACTCCAACTATCTAATTACTACAACCACTCCACTCCTAACAACTAGGAGGATGACCTTTATTGAAATAATTAAATCTAGTAAGGGAAGGTTGAAATAGAGAAAGACTCTTCTCTAGCATTTAATTCACATCTATATTTATTCTACCATCAAACATGGTGAGTAAATAATAAGATAATTGCTCTTTTAACTGATCAAAGGATTCATAGGTCATTACAATAGCTGACTTTTTGTCCATAACAGATTTGACTCCTTCCTACTCTATTTGCCTTGACCTCTTCAAGGCTATGGCCACATCTCGATGATGAAATTTACTCCATCTCAACATACTTGGACTTCTTCAATCAGCTGCATCCACTAAAGTTAACATAAAAAGATCCTAACATATTCATAATTATTTAAAATACAACATTGATCATCATTTATCCATGAAAACATACTCATATTTCATTCATTTTGTATCCATGGTAGTTGTCAAAAAGGTCACAAGACATAGCAAGATTGTTCAACAATATGACTTAAAATAGGTATTAATGCCAAGGTTCATGAATTTAAAGTATAAAACAAAGTCTTAGAGAAGCATAAAAATATGCAATAAAACATCATAAATGGGGATCATCAACAATAATGTATATTTGGGGGACATATGTCATTTACCCAAATGACCTACTATGTTGATTTTACACATTTTTCACTTATCAATGTTTCTTTCCATATATTCAATGATGCATTATTACCAATTATGATAAACAATGCATACCAGTGCAAACACAACAATGCCAATATACAATAGATTAATCAATTCAAATCCTTTCACTACTGATGATACACCCACATGATATAGTGTACAATGATCCATCAGGGCCCAATCAATAGGCACTCAAGACAATACAAAGATAATAATTAGTCACCCTATGCCAAAAGGGATACAAATAAAATGGAACACTCAAGGGTCACTAATCATCTAAAATAAGAAATAATAAACATCAAGGAGACCACCACTCTATGGAAAATCCTCAATGCACAAGAGGGTCACATAACCCTATATAGCATATACTCATCAACATATCATGCTAGGTCAAATGAGGCAACACAATACACTATTTCCAAAACATCCACACATTCATACCATGTGAAAGAAAACCAAACACTCACAAATAGGGAGCACTATAGAAAACTGTGATCCATGGTATTATCAAGAGGCTCTTGTGTAGGGATATTTATCAATCCCTAATAGGTGCAAAAGAACTAGGAGGTAATATTCCTCCACCCTATGCCACTTGGATCAATTCCTTCTAAACTCTTAAAAATGTGACATAAGGAACCCAAGTAATAAAGTAACTACTAACTCAAAACACAACCACTCACATGTATCTATGCACCAAAAGCATTGAGTTCATGGGAAGCAATGTAACCTGAGAGCCCAAAGATGCAATATGAGCTCTAATACCAAATTTAATGTCCCGCCAAGGAACCCTCAATATAAAGATAAAATAAAATATATGTTAGCATGATAAATTCATTGTTGTCATTGATGCCAACTACTTGTTTTAATTGATATCAACTTGTTTTGACTAAGAAGCTGGTAAAGTGTTGTATGGTGTGAGTGTTGATTGCATCTGATGGAGATTTGTGTTGTGCAGAAAAGAGTATTTGATGTTTGAGGAAAGATTATCTAATGTTTGATGTGCCAAAAAGAGTATCTGATGTTTGATATGCAAGAAATAGTATATGATGTTTGATATGTAGAAAAGAGTGTTTGAAGGTTAATAGATGTTTGGCATTGTGTGATCAGATAATGTTTTTGATGACTATAGTAATTCAGTATGAGGTATATCTAGAAGATGAAAGTATGAGAACCTATAATATGCAAGAAAAATTATTTGAATACCTTATGGGAGAATGATGTACATTCATCTGCATAAGATGATGTTGACTTGTAGTTCTAGTTATAATGACTATATATTTTGAATATTGCATTATCATATTTTTAAGTCTAACTATTCTTTAGAAGAATGTGTGGTGTCTTATTTACTGACACTAAGGATAGTTGTCATGAATAGATAAAACTGGCTTGGAGAATTATCTAAAATTCTCCACATTGGTATCTCAGGTTGTGCGGTTTGCTTGATATGTTAAGATGGTCTGTGTAGTATTTCATTTTAGATATTTTATGTTGGCTTGCTCTGCAAGTGAATATATGTTTTCTTGAGTGCGATATTGTTGTTTTTGTTACCTTTTGGCTGACTAATATATTTATGGTGACTAGATTTAATTCTTATTGGTTTGGATAAATAATAAAGGGAGAGTCAAGAGGTTAAGAGTGATTTTGTCATGGCGTTTTGTGTTTCGCATGGATTTATGTGCTTTGAAGAGTGTTATTGAGCTTACTGGTAACATATTTTTAATGATTTACTATATGCTACATTTGGGTCCAACTTTAATGACTATTGCAATGCATGAACTTCGATTATATCATGTGAGGATGACTTCTTGTGATAAATTTGGGTCCCCTTTATCTCATGGTGTATGCCACATTGAGTATTGATTTTCTTGGTGGCCAACTTTGTGTAAACATTGCTTACCTTTTTATGACAAAACTTGTTGATATTTCCATAAAAAAATTACTGTGTGTGTGTGTGTGTGTGTAAATGGCTGAATTGAAGTTTTGATAATATTGGTGGATGTGAATAGTGTAAGATCAATTAAGAGGTCAGCGTGAAGAGGAAAAGCAACAGTACAAATTGTCAAATTTTACAAATTTGTTATAGTGGTTGATTAGGAGATCCTACATTTTTTCATTTCATCATTTTTTTGTTTGATGGAAGAAAGATTTCTCTATTAGTAGATTTTTTCATAGTTATATCTATCCCTAAAGTTGTGCAAGTCCTATTAGGAATAGTGAGTTCCTTGGCAGTGTGCCTAAACATCAAGTACAATAGTTCTCTTAGTTCTATCCTAAAATATTGTAATAAATTGTTTCACATAGTGAGTGTGATTCTTACTGTGATTTTATTGCTTTGGGTTTTCCATGTAAATTTGGTGTTCATGTGTTTGTTGTCTCCAATACATTATGTTGATGGCTAGTTGGATTAATTATAAGTAACTGATAATTATCAAAAAATTGTAAAGTATTTATTTATGTTGATTCAACTCCCCCTCTCTGATGACATGTAACTGATTAAATGTATGAAGATGTTAAGCTGATGATCATGCAAAGCATTAAATTAGTTAATGTATTGTATTGTCATTGATGTCAACTTGATATAATATGTATGGTCATTTAAATACTGCCAAAGACTTCAAAGAATCGATGAATCAAGGCTATACTATCATTAATGCATACAAGTCAAGTATTCACTAAGTGATTGCATACACCGACGGAGTGCACAACGACGGTCAGAGTAAAAGAGAAGAGTCACAGTGTTACCCGATGAGCTAATGCACTGCATTACCGATGAGAAGAGTTACACTGTTGCCCGACTAGCAAAGCACAGAGTAACTCGACAGAGAGAATTTTAGTATTTCCCTATGGAGAAGACAAGGACGGAGATCTCAATGACAAATAAATTCACACCGATGGAATAGTCAGTTATCACCGATGACTAACTGAAGTGTTGACCAACAGAACAGAGAGTTCAGAAAATGACAAAATGCTTAGCTGTCAAGAAGCTAAAGATAGAATTAACGGATACTTATCATTGTTTTAATCATCCATATAAAGACGGAGATAAGTAATTGATTTAAATATGATTTGTCTAGTTGGAAAAAACATCTCTTTGAGATAAATTAGGAGTTTTCTTTAAATCTATTGGCAAGGATTGTAGAACACGCCAAGAAATCAAGAAAGCCAAGAAAAGGTAAATCATGTCTATATAGAGATAAACCCAATTCATTATGAATGGGTGTGTGGGGTAAAAAAGACAATAGAGGAATGATGCTAAAGAGAATCTTAAGGAGAAGAAAGTGTTATGGCTAGAAGAATGCAAAGAGGCAAAGGTAAATACAAAGGTAAATTACCACTTGTTTGTTTTAATTGTAAAGAGATAGGACAGTTTGTTGCAAGATGTCCTAATAGAAGAAGAGATGACAGAAGTAATGACAGATCACTTGAAAAGAATTCTGACAGAGGTGATTACAAAAGCTACTGACAATTAGAAAGAAGAGATACCCGAGACTACAAGGACAAAGGAAAGAAGGCCAGTTGCCTAGAAAAATGCAAAGAATATGATACTGGCACCGAATCTGATGAAGACATCAAGATGGTGTTTGTGGAAGTAAAAGATGATTCAGATGATGATGAAGAAAGGTATGTAGAAACTGCACTCATATCTAAAGTTAGTAAAAATGATGTCTAGATCATAGATAGTGGCTGCACTCACCATATGACCGGTGATAAGAAAAATTTTGAGACTTTTGAATAATATAAAGGTGGTGCAGTAAGAATGGGTAATGACACAACTTGTCCAGTTGAAGGAAGAGGAACCATAATGTTGAATAACCAGATAAAATGTGAAAATTATTTTTGGTTAAATGGATTGAATTATAATCTATTGAGTGTTTCTTAGTTGAATAATTTAGGTCACAGAGTATCATTTGAAAATAAGAAGGAAAAGATCTTCAATAAATCAGAAAATCTGATTGGTACCGGTGAGCAGACAAAAGGTAACTTATTCTATCTAAATGATACTGACACCACTTGTTTGATTGCTACAAATGAAGACATATGGTTATGGCACAAAATATTGTGTCATGTGAACTTTGACAACATGATAAAGATTATCAAAAAGAAAAATGTCAGGGGCTTACCAACAATGACCAAGCTCAACAACATCATGTGTAAGAATTGTCAAAAAGGTAAGATGACAAAGTCTAGTTTCAAAAGAAAAACCCATACATCTGATGTCATTCTTGAATTAGTCCATACTAATTTATGTGGACCTATGAGGACAAAGAGTTATTATGGAGATAGATATTTTATTCTCTTTGTTGATGATTACTCTAGAATGATGACAATAATGTTTCTAAAAGATAAATTTGAAGCATTTAAGATGTTTAAATGGTATAAGGCAATGGTTGAGAAATAAAGTGGTAAGGAGTTAAAATGCTTAAGATCAAATAGAGGAGGGGAATTTATTTCAGATGAATTCACTAACTTTTGTAATGAGCATTGAATCAGAAGATAGGTCTCTGCACCGAGAACACCACAACAAAATGGAATTGTTGAAAGAAGGAACAAAACCATATTTGATTGTGCAAGGACACTGATGATAGAAAAAGGGATCACCCATATCTTCTAGAGGGAAGTTGTAAGTACTTTTGTTTACACATTGAACATAGTACAATTGAAGAAAGACACCTTATGAGCTTTGGTATGGATACACACCCAATGTAAGTTATTTCAAAAATTTTGGCAGTCAATGTTATATCTTAAAAGATGAAAGAAATGGAAAAATTGACTCCAAGAGTGATGAAGGAATCTTTCTAGGGTATTCTACCAAGAGCAAGGCTTACAAATGTCTAAATAGAGCCTCTAACAAAACTATTGAAAGTGCAAATGTAAAGATAGATGAATTTGCAGAGAAGAATGAAAAGGAAAGCACTAAAAAAATAGAGGACTACAATAGGTTTACTTACAATGAGGAACCTAACACTCTACCCAAACAACAATGTAGAGCTCCTGAGCAACAGATCATTGCACCTGAGTATCAGGCTGCAAATATCAACGATCAGAATATTGCTCATGATGATGCATAAAGTGATGTAGAACAAAATGATGATCAAGAAGATAGACAAAGAGCTGAACCTATACTTGCAAGATATGTCAGAAGGAATCATCCACAAAACCATATCATAGGAGATAAAAAGGCTGGAATGAGAACCAGAGTAAGTCTCTAAATACATGATGCCTTATTTTTTATTATGAGCCCAAATCTATTAATGTTGCACTAGTAATGATGAATGGATAAGTGCTATGAATGAAAAGATTGATCAGATAGAGAAAAACAAGACATGGACACTTGTACCAAGACTAGATGACAAGAATGACATCAGTGCAAAATGGATATTCAGAAATAAACTGAATGAGAATGGAGAAGTCACTAGAAATAAAGCAAGACTAGTATGCAAGGGGTATGCACAAGAAGAAGGGATTGACTATGGAGAGACCTTTGCACCCATTGCTAGGCTAGAAGGAGTGAGAATATTACTTTCTTATGCTGCATGTAAATGATTCAAGGTATATCAAATGGATGTCAAGTCTGCATTCCTAAATGGAATACTTGAAGAAGAGGTATACATTGAACAACCAGAAGGGTTTGTTGATCCAGACAAGAGGGA
>MU223915.1:1280460-1314239 GCA_018584345.1 Thuja plicata | reverse complement strand
TGGATGTCAAGTCTGCATTCCTAAATGGAATACTTGAAGAAGAGGTATACATTGAACAACCAGAAGGGTTTGTTGATCCAGACAAGAGGGACATGGTATGTAGACTACACAAAGCCCTGTATGGATTAAAACAAGCGCCCTGGGCCTAGTATGAAAGAATTCATTCCTATCTTATAAGTATTGGATTTGTAAGGACTAGTTAAAACAATAATCTTTATTTGAAGGAAGATATTGATGCTAACATTTTGATTACTGAGATATTTGTTGATGACATCATATTTGGAGGAAATTATATGCTATGCAAATCATTTGCAAATGAAATGAGCAAAGAGTTTGAGATGTCTATGTTTGGAGAGATCAAGTTCTTTCTTGGTCTACACATCATGCAACAATATGAAGGTATTTTCATTATACAATCCAAGTACATCAAAGAAGTACTAAAAATATTCAAAATGGAAGAATCCAAACTAGTTGGAACATTGATGGCAACTGGATGCAAACTGACAAAGGAGGACAAGTCATCAGAGGTAAATCAGACTTTGTATAGATCAATGATTGGAAAACTCATGTTTGTTGTACATACTAGACCAGATATTGCACATGCAGTAGGAATAGTTGCTAGATTTTCTGCTAATCTCAGAGAATCACATATGACTACTGTGAAAAGAATCCTAAGATATCTAAAGAATACTAAGGAATATGGCTTATGCTATAGAAGAGAAAGAAAATTTAAACTTAAGGTTTTTACCGACGCTGATTGGGCTGGAAATATTGATGACCAGAAGAGAACAACTTGAGGAGCATTCTTTATGGGTGATAGACTTGTCACATGGATCAGCAAGAAGCAAGGATGCATCTTGTAGTCTACTACAGAAGTAGAGTATGTTGTTGTTGTTGTAAACTGCTCAAATATTGCATGGATCAAACAGTTACTGGAAGGAATGCATATGAAAATTTTAGGACTAGTAATTATCTACTATGATAATACAAGTGCAATAAACATTTCCAAGAATCCAATCATGCATGCTAAAACAAATCATATTTCCATCAAGTATCATTATTTGAGAGAACAAGTTCAGGCAAAGGAGGTGATACTTGAGTATGTGCAATCAAAGGAACATTTGGCCAATATCTTCACCAAGCCACTGCCCAAGGATGCATTTGAGTACTTGAGAAAGAGACTAGGGGTCAGACCCTTGTCTACTGGTCAGTAAGCTGACTAGAAGGCTGCATTAGCCTACATATTATCATAATAACATTCATGTTGATGTAAGAAGAGAGATGAACTTCAAAGATACATCTATACATAGCAAGGTATTTATCTACTATGAGAACCGGAGTTATTACCGATGGATTGGGAAATTCAAGGAATGTATTATGGATAGAAAGGATCTTTTTGGCATCACTGTCAAAAGCATGTTTGACAAATATAATTTTTTGGCATTTCTGTCAAAGGGAGAGAGATATCTCATTATCATATAGAGATTATTAAACTCGGGGAGAGATCATATCCATCGAAGTATCCAAAAGGAGAATGTAACAAGAAAGGGAGAGTACACACAATTGAAGAGAATTGCTGACAAGAGACATCACAAGAAAGGAGAACAGTCAAAGGGAGAAAGTTTGACATAGGAGAACACATCACATCAGAGAAAGAAAAATTCTACATCTATCCAGTGAAGGGATTGAAGATAGAAAGAAAGTTGTAATAATCAAATCAAAGCTATTTGAGCTTACTGAAAGCCAGACATTTGTATCAGTTATATTAGAACAGCTTGATGAAACTGTATATTTCATATTGTATTAGCAATAGTATAGTATGATAATGTAGTATGTTGCCATCAATGCCAAAGGGAGAGATTGATGACATGTAACTGATTAAATATTTGAAGATGTTAAGCTGATGATCATGCAAGGCATTAAATCAGTTAATGTATTGTATTGTCATTGATGTCAACTTGATATAATCTATATGGTCATTGAAATACTGCCAAAGACTTCAAAGAACTGATGAATAAAGGATATGCTATCAGTAATTCATAGAAGTCAAGTATTCACTAAGTGACTACATACACTGACGGTCAGAGTAAAAGAGTAGAGTCACAGTGTTACCCAATGAGCTAATGCATTGCATTATCGATGAGCAGAGTTACAGTGTTGCCTGACGAGCAAAGCATAGAGTAACCCGATGAAGAGAATTTCAATGTTGCCCGACGCAAAAGACAAGGAAGGAGATCCCTATGACAACTGAAGTCACACCAATGGAATAGTCATTTATCACTGATGACTAATTGAAGTGTTGACCGATAGAATAGAGAGTTCAGAAAATGACAAAACGCTTAGCTGTCAAGAAGCTAAAGATAGAATTAATGGATACTTATCATTGTTTTGATCATCTAGATAAACCCGGAGATAAGTAATTGATTTAAAGCTGATTTGTCTAGTTGGAAAGAAGATCTCTTTGAGATAAATTAGGAGTTTTCTTTAAATCTATTGGTGAGAATTGTGGAACATGCCAAGAATCAAGAAAGCCAAGAAAAGGTAAATCATGTCTATATAGAGACAAATCCAATTGATTAAGAATGGGTGTGTGGGGTGAACAAGAGAATAGAGGAAAGATGCTAAAGAGAATCTAAAGGAGAAGAAAGTCTTCTTTCAGTCCTGATCAACAAGTTGAGGAAAGAGCTAGATTTTGCAGACACCAACGAATAGTGAGACAAGAATCATAGAGAAGAATAGTGTGGAGCAACGGTATAAGTGATTATATTGATCAGATAGGTAATGGACTTACAATAGATCTAAAAATATGCAATTGAGTTGTATGTATAAACATATCATTAGTGTTTTAGTTTAACCATTAAAGCATAAATCCTCTTAACCGAGAAGGACATAAAAGTCTTTTACAATTGAGATACATCCCAAGGAGTATCAAAAATTTTGATCATAAAAGTAGCATTGGATATGCCCGATACCTATTGACAGGCCAAGTGAGTGTTTGATGAAGGATGGTAGCATTAGATGCCAGATACTAGGTGACAAACTATTTCTAAATCCTCTAACAAGGTTACACCTATTAGTGTGTTTGTAACCTTTAACAGGGTTGGCTCTTAATAGGGCTCACTTCAGAAGAGTGAAAATTTGGGGTACCAGTCCCAGTGGTTTTTTCCCTTAACAGGTTTTCCACGTTAAAAATACATGTGTTATGTGTTTATGTTTTATTACTTTACTATTTTACATTTCACATATGCAATTCTGGATTGATCGATATACTCTGCATATTTACTGCATTTCAGTAAATAGTTAACTACTTATCGATAAACATACAGAAGAGAGATTTACAAAGCAATCTGACAAGTAGTAAATTGATAAAAGTATTTCAAGGCATTTATCTTGTACGTAGGACAGAAGATAACTAGAGACATAATCTATGGTTGTAAGTTTTAAGGGTTGATTTAAGGATTAAATTTTTGAGGCCACTGATTCACCCCCCCCCCCCTCTTAGTTATTACTAACACTCTCAACATTCAGAGTTGTTTAATAATTTCTATCATAGAAAGGTTTCTCTAGAAGAAGATTAACCATTTGAGATAGATTCGAGATGATGAATTAACATGGCAAAAAAGTACCAAATATTGATGGAACAACTTATGCTTTTTGGAAGTAGAGGATGAGATCACATTTGGAATCTATGTCATTCAAATTTCTTGAAGTTGCCAGAAAATGATATGTTCCTCTCACATTTGGTACTCTTTATACACCAGATGAAATGAAACGACATGAGAATAAAGCAAATACAAATAATTCTATAATTAGTGGTTTGGGTGATTTAAAATTGCTAGAAGTCATGGGATGTAAGATTGTATTTGATGTATGAGAGAAGATTGGTGACATATATGAAGGAGACAAGAAGATCAAGTGAATCAAGTTGCAAAATCTGAAGCATAAATTTTAGACTTGAAAAATGACTAGGGATGAGAACATTGAAAGCTACTTGCACTAGGTAAATAAAAAGTTTAGTTCAATGAAAGGCACTAATGGAACGTTAAAAGACAATGAAGTACTACTATATGTGATGAGAACTATGACTAAAACCTAAAAAACCTTGTTGATCACAAGTCAACAATTGCATGATATTGAGAAATATAATTTGGAGGAGCTCTATGGTGTTCTCACTATTTTTGAGTTGTCTAAACTTGAAGAGAACTACTATAAGAAGAATGATGTTGCTTTTAAACCAATTGAAAAGAATGAAGATGAATCTGATATATGTCCTGATCCAAATGAAGAAAATATAAAGGTTTTTTACCCTTCAATTTTTTTAATTGTTGAAGAGTGATACAATATACTGGTAAATTCCCTTTTAAGGAGGATAATAAAAAACCTAATGATGGTGAAAAGAAAGATAGATATCAAAGGTATACCTAAAATTCTAGGACAAATAATAGTGATAAGGGTAAGAAACATTTTTTTCTCAATGGAGACTCATTCATCAGAGGATGGAGATAGAAATGGTTCAATGATGAAATTTTTTTCTTGTCTTTCAAAGATGATGACAATGATAGATCCATAAGTAAGAATACTATAGAAGAAACTGTAAAGGCCGCTCTTCATGCAAAAGAATAAATTAGATCCTGGATTATTGATTCTATTTTTTCAAATCATATGATAGGTGACAAAAGAGTGTTTATAGAGCTTGAAAAATATGATGAAGGATTGATCAAGTTTTTTGGTGAAGGCTCTGCACCTATATGTGGTAAGGGAACTATTTCCATTGATGGATAGAATAAGGTTGGTGATGTGTATTATATTAAGGGTCAAAGGAAAATTATTTTAAGAGTAAGTTAGTTATGTAGTAAAGGATTTGTGTTTAGTTTTCATTGAGGTAGATGTGAAATTAGAAAAGGTTCTGAAAAACTTGTTACAGAGGGTATGAGAGATGGTAATATCTACTATCTAAAGAAGAAAAACAAATATAGATGCCCTTTGACATTGGAAAATGAATGTTGGCTTTGGCACAAAAGAATGGGACATATTAAATTTGACAATTTGATGAATATTAGTTCCTCTAAAGATGTTAGAGACATGCCAAATATTATCAAGCCTACTAACACTATATGTAGAGAATGTCAGATGGGAAAGAAAACTAGGAATAGATTCAATAAAAAAGATTATTTAACCAAAAGAACTTTGAAGTTGATACATACTAATCTATGTGGACCTATGAGAACAAGATGAATTAATGGTGAAAGGTACTTCATGTTACTTGTTGATACCTATTCTAGAATGACATGGGTGACATTTTTAAGAGAGAAATTTGAATCTTTACATAGATTTAAAAATTTTAAGAATTTGGTTGAGAATCAAATGGATATTAGAATTAAATGTTTGATATTTGATAGAGGATGATAATTTACATCAAATGAGTTTGATAATTTTTGTGAAAATTATGGAATTACAGGACAACTATCTACTCTGAGGAATCCATATCATAATGGAGTTGTTGAAAGAGAAAAAAAAGTATTGTAGAAATGGCTAGAACAATGTTGAAAGATACTAATATACCTAATGTCTATTGGAGAGATATTGTGCAAAATACTTTCTACCTTCTTAACAAGGTATAGATTAGAGTAAAATGTATAAAGACTCCCTATGAACCATGATTTGGAAAGACGTCTTCTATCAAATATTTCAAAATCATTGGAAGAAAATATTATATCAAAAGAGATGAAGGAAATATTGGAAAGTTTGATGCAAGATTTGAAGAGGGAATCTTCTTGGGATACTCTACTACAAGAAAGGAATACTAATTCTATCATTAAAGGTTAAGAAGGTTGTGGAAAGTGAAAATATCCAAGTAAATGAAGAACAGAATTAGTGTACTCTTGAACTTGAAATTGAGTTAGAAGTGGCTCCTATACTCCTATAAAAGAAAGGAAAGCATGAAATTTATTCAACAAACAAATGAAGAAGAGAAAGAACCTGAAAAAAAAACAAAGAGACCTACTAAATATGTTTAGAGGCATCATTTTGAAGATAAGATTATTGGAGACTAAGACAAATGTGTACAAAATGTATAGAGGAAAATGGTGAGCATTGCTAAGGTAGAGATCACTCACCAAGGTCCTATGGTATACATTGGGAAATAGACAAACCCAACCTCTTTGTATCTAATATTGATTAGCATAAACCAGTATGAAGGGATGCAAATGAAAAACCTACATGAAAAGGGAGGAGGATAAGACCTATTTCCACAATTAAGGAATTAATGGATTTGACTAATTGAATAATGAACAAGTAAAAATCTTGAAAGTAACTAAAACTACTGATGCTATAAAAGATCTGAAAGAAAAATGAAAGAAGGAAGAAATATTTGTGCACCTTGAAAGGAATTAGGAGGCTATGAGCCTTGAAACTGCAATTTTCAGCCAATATGAGGTCACCGACTAAATTTGTTCTAGATCTGGGACCCTAGCACCTATAACTCATGACTGTGAAATTATGAGCCTCTAAGGAACAAGTCAAATTTTCAAGTACAATTCAAGATTTGACCGTACCCCTCTATTGGAAATTGTGAACTTTTTTATTCTGATCTTTGAGATGACCCCAAAAATGCCTGAATCTAGCTCCACAGATCCTGAAACATGTTCGTGCACATAGAAAAAAAGGAATTTATTTGTGAATGTGGGGGATTACTTTGGTCAAGCACAAGTTTAGGAATTAACCTTGAATTAAAATGAAGGAATGTTGACATGTAACAGAGATTAGATTTGAAATAAAGTATATCATGAAATGTAGATACTCTTACCTCTTTGAATGTAATCAAGAATGTTGATGCAATAGATTTGACTCCACACAAGAACCAAAAGCAAGTCATGCAAGAAAAAACCTTATGAATATGTTTGGTAAATAGTCATTGAATGATTGAATAGTGAAGCAATGATGCCAATTTCCTTCCAAGAAACTCATTTTCTTGGCCTCAATTGGGAAAGAAGCTTGATCTATTGAACACACCTTGAATACTTAAAGACTTGAATGATAGAATACCACTTGAAATTGCACTTGAATGCTCAATAATTTTCTTGATTTATTTCTCCATGGATGCCTTTTTGAATGTATGTGCATGTATATCATAGGTCATAGATCATAGATATCATAAAATGAAAATGAAGAAAAAAGGAGATCCTCTTATAATGCATCCATAAATAGAATTTCACAAGCCGAGCATGGATCTGGAACCCCAGTGAATGCACCAAATAGGACCTAGGGCCCAATATGGGATCTAAAACCCAGAGGTAGATTCAAAGTTTGACTTCACCCTTGGGGGGTGTACTCAAATTTTGACTGCACCCCTCTAAAAAAATGTTTACTTTTAATTAGAGGGTGTGGCCTATAAGGTTTGTGCGATCTGAAAGGTTAATTGATTCTGATGTTAGGAGAAAATTCCAAGACCATCAAAGGAAGGGGGAATTTTTCAATTGGAGGAAAATAGGGTAAGATTCTTAAAAATAAGATCCTACCTTGATTTTGTACAAATTAGGGAGGATTAGGGAAGAAACAAGGGCCCACATGTTGATAAAGTGTACATTTAAGTGAAATATGAAGCCCAATAAAGGGAAACGTACTAAAGTGGGCACAAAATTATCATAAATTGAGCACAAATCAAGTGCTTAATTTGTATGACAGTGCATTTATCCCCCACTTTAGTGGGGGGGTATGAGGAAATATCATACTCACAGAAAAGGATGATATGAAAGAGAGAAAGAGATGAGAGAGACGGAGATCATGGCGAATACGAGAGATGAAACATAACTAAGCTTAAGGACCTCAAGACCCCCAAAAAAATATCAAATCAACATCTATGCATAAGGATACAAAACAAAAAAAAAAGAAAAGCAAAGACAACAAACACACTCAAGAAAGAAAAAGAGGGTTAGCACTTAAAAGATACTAAATCAATTAGTGAAGAGACCTAGATCAAAAATATCATATCCACTAATATCATATATGTGAAGCTATTTCAATAACATAAGTGATCACAAGGAAAAGGGAAAGAGTGACAACAAAGATGATTCCAATTCCATGAGAGAAAAGAGAGAGACCATGAACCCATAGGCTAGCTATGTAGTGCTATGTGATTCATGAAAAGAGAGAGAGAAGAATTGAAGGCTAGTCAATTGTGTTATGCTAGTAAAGTATTCCTCAAGAGAGAGAGAGAGAGATGCACACATAAGTGGGTTTGAGAAAGATTGCACTCAGGGGAAGCTTGAAAATGTCTTGCACTCAAGGGTGTCTTAAAAATGTTTTACACTCAGGAGCATCTTTAAAAATGTTTTTCACTTAGGGGTGGCTTAGGAGATCAGGCACGTGGAAAAGAATTATCTTCCATAAGGATCTGTATGTGCATGTGTGTGTGGTCAATCTAGGGATCATGTGCTAATATACAAAGAGGGACACACATATGCCCCCTCCTTATGGTGGCAACATAGGTGCCATCATAAGGAAAGATAAATAAGGATACCTACTTCCATAAACAAGGAGATATCCTTAGACAACATTGTATGCCATAAACATAGCCAAGAGTGATGACTCTTGTGAGCTAAGGAAAATATATAATTGTGAAAGGATATGTCTCTTGTGGTAAGATACCCTTGAATGGAAGAGATCTTGTTAGCAAGAAATCTACCCTCAAGAGAAGTTCTTGAAAAAAAATGTCATCAGGACAAAGAGGAGAAGGCGAACAAGAATGCTCCCATTTAGCCCCCTATCGCTAGGTAAAATAGGGATTCTTGATGAAGGATAGAAAAATTTGAATCACAGAGTAAGAACATGTGTTTATAAAGAACATGATTTTGCAAATAAAGAAGAGGTAGTGATCAAGGATACACACCTCTTGTATAAGAGAGAATCCTGAATCAAAACAATCAATTCTTTATAAGAAAATATTGTCACATGATAAACAAATGCTACTGTACTAAGGAAAGTAGATCGTTGGACAAAGAGAGAAGAATGTACAAACAAACTTTCCACCTAAGTATGAAGGCAAGATAGCATGTAATACACCCTTAATGATAGCCTCAAGATATGAAATTACAAGTAAAATAAGTTGCACATGTAATGTAAATTAGACATATTTAAGCTAGAAAAGAAATGAAAAGGAAGAAAATCAAAAAGGAATGAAAATAAGATGATCATTGAATGATAGGCATGTCCTTTTTAAGACATGCAATAGGCTATTATGAAAAGATGTTAGTATCTTTCATGAAAAAAAGAGCTCATTCCAAAATAATGCACTATCATGGAATGATAACAACTCCAAGAAAATGAAAAAAGGGGGAGAATGTCACCTTATGTCTACTTAGTGATCAACCCAATCATACAAGATATACACTTCCAAGTAAGGAAGAGATTGTAGGAGGATACTAATCTCATCAAGGAGAAAGATCCATGAACAAGAAAGTCCATACATGGGAGGACATCATAGCATAAAAGAGAGGAGAAAAAATAAATAAAGGATCCTTTGAAAGAGAGAAAGGAGAGAAATCCAATATGCCCCCTAAGTGATAGATCCTTTAATAATATGGAACTTCAAGAAAGCATAAGATTGCAACTCAGGATGAAAAATCCTTATTTAAAACAATAAATCCTTGTAAGAAGGTATATCATACAATCAAAGATGCTAGATCACATTGGATATTGGATGCAAGTAAGAGAAAGAAGAATGAAAGACACATTTAAGATCCCTAAATAGTTTCTTATGTATAAAAGATATTCACTTGCAAGAAAACATAAGGTTGCAACTTAGCATGTCAATATCCTTATGTAAAACAACAAATTTATGCTAAAAAGGATGTCATTGTATAAAAGAAACATGCTAATAAAGTGAGAAAATGGATCCCCAAAAGAAGGAAGAAATCATGATCCCTTGCCCCCATTTTATAGAGCAAGAGAGAGAATCATATTATGATGCTCTTAGTAATCATTTTACAAAAACATAATGGAGAGCATCATAATAGGAAATGAATGGCTATGTTATATTTAGAAAATGTATAATAAACGGTGTTAGAAGTAGTTGTATATTAATTAAGTCTTCAACAAATTATCTAAATTCAACACAATCACAAAGAGAGTGTCTATTAGAGTACTTAAAAGAACATTAAAACTCACCATTGTAAGTATGTGGGTTGTAACGGATTTTATAAGGAAATCTAATCCTAGAATGATATTTGATATCTATATAGATTCTCCTAGCTAAAACTCCACGATTACCATAAGGTGTGGGAAAAATTACATTGAGAGGTAGTTTTGGTTGAGTGAAATTGTTAGCTTGAGGTATAGGACATGATTGAGGAGGATTAGGATTATCTTTAGGGCTGTGTTCACTAATTCCTTGATCATGTTTACTAGATTGAGAAGTAGAAACATCATCAACCTTACATTCTTTATGTTGGGAAAAAGAAAGTGGATCATTTCTAATTTTTGGAGAGAGATCATCGAGAAAATGTCTAACATTCACATCATGAACAATGTTTTGAATATTTTAATAATGATCACAAACATTAGTTTCCATAGGATGAGTTTGATTTTGAATATTAGGCTCATTAAAAAATGCTATTATGCTATCTATGTATTGCATGCATTTAGTTAAAATGTGAAGAAGAAACACACATGAAATATTGATAACATTTTTTTAAATTAGCCTTATAATGAAGAGATATGTGTGTTAGCCTCATTATGTCATATGCAAGAATAACATGAAGGAATAAAAATTTAAAAGAATGCAACATGCTTTGATTCACTCTATTTGTTTGATAAAGAGAGGTAAGAAGAAAGGTAAAAAATTGCAAACAAAGAAGATCAATAACACAAAAGGATATGCAAAGAAGATATAACCTCCAAAAATAAAAAAGGTAATATGCATGAATGTGGCAGGTTCACCAAAATGTATAGAGGAAAATGGTGAGCAATGCTAAGCTAGAGATTACTCACCAAGGTCCTATGGTATACAATGGGAAATAGACAATACCAAACTCTTTGTATCTAAGCTTGATTATCATAACCCAAGATGAAGGGATGCAAATTCAAAAACCTAAATGAAAAGGGAGGAGGATAAGACCTATTTCCGCCATTAAGGAATTAATGCATTTGACTAATTGATTAATGAACAAGTAGATATATTGAAAGTAACTAGAATGACTAATGCAATAACATATCTGAAAGATAAATTCAAGAAGGAAGAAACATGTGTGCACCTTGAAAGGAATTAGGAGGTTACGCACCTTGAAACTACAATTTCTAGCCACCGGGAGGTCACAGACTGAAACTCTTCTAGATTTGGGACCCTGGCACCTGTAACTCCCAGCTATGAAATTATGAGCCTCTATGGAACAAGTCAAATTTTTAGGTACAAGTCCATATTTGACTACACCCCTCTGTTGGCAACTATGCACTTTTTTATTCTGATATCTGAGATGACCCAAAGAATGCCTGAATCCAACTCCGCAGATCCCAAAACCTGTTCAAGCACACATTAAAAAAAGGAAATCATTTGTATACGGGGGACTTTCCTTAGTCAAGATTTAGTTTAGGAATTAACCTTGAATTGAAATAAATTAAGGAATGCAAACATGTAATAGAGATTAGATCTAAAATGAAGTGTATCATGTAATTTAGATACTCTTACCTCTTTGAATGTGATCAAGAATATTGATGCAATAGCTTTGACTCCACACAAAAACCAAAAGTAAATCATGCAAGACAAAATCTTATGAAGATGTTTGGTAAAAATCCATTAAATTATTGAATAATAAATCAATGATGCTAATGTCCTTCCAAGAAACTTCTTTGCTTGGCATCGATGGGGAAAGAAGCTTGATCTATGGAAGACATCTTGAACACTTGAAGACTTGAATGATAGAATGCCACTTGAAATTTCACTTGGATGCTCAATAATTTGCTTGATTACTTGCTCAATGGATGTCTTTGTGATTGTATGTGCATGCATATCATAGGTCATAGATCATATATATCATAGAATTAAAGTGAAGAGAGAGGGAGATCCTCTTATAGTGCATCCAGAAACAAAATTACATAGGCTGACCATGGACCCAGAACCCTAGTGAATGCACCAAATAGGACCCAGGGCCCAATCTAGGTTCTAAAACCTAGGGGTAAAGTCAAAGTTTGACTTCACCCCTGGGGAGTGCAGTCAAATTTTGACTGCACCTATCCCAAAAGATGCTTTCTTTTAATTGGAGGGTGTAGCCTATAAGGTTTGCAAGATCTGAAAGGTCAACTAATTTCGATGTCAAGAGCGAATTCCAAGACCATAAAAGGAAGGGGGAATTTTGCAATTGTAGGAAAATAGGGGAGGATTCTTATAAATAATATTCTACCTCAATTTTGCACAAATTAGGGAGGATTAGGGAAGAAACAAGGACCCATATGTTGATAAAGTGTACATTTAAGTGCAATATGAAGCCCAATCAAAGGAACCATACTAAAGTAGGCCCAAAATCATCCTAAATTGAGCACAAATCAAGTGCTTACTTTCTAGGATGATACACAAACAATAAGAAGAATTTCTAAGACAAGTGAACAAACAAAATATTGCCTCTTATATACAATGGAACCAAAGACTTATGTAGAAACAAGAAAAGATGAATGTTGGATGAGATCTATGAATGAAGAACTAGATGAGATAGAAAAGAATCAAACATGGGAATCGGTACCTAAATTGGTGGAGAAGAATGTGATTGGAACTATGTTGATATTATAGAATAAGCCTAATAAAGATGGAAAATTCACTAGAAAAAAGGTAAGAATGGTATATAAATGGTATACACAAGTTAAAGGAATAGATTCTGAGCAACATTTTACCCCAGTAGCTAGTATGGAAGCTATTAGAATATTTCTTTCATTTGATGCTTAAAAGAACTCCAAAGTATACAAGATGGATGTTAAGTTTGTATTTTTGGATGAAGAACTATAAGAAGTTTACATAGAAAAACTAGATGGTTTCAAGTTTTTAGATGATTTGGATATGGTTTGCAGACTTAAGAAGGCATTACATGGACTCGATCAAGCTCCTAGAGCTTGGTATGAAAGATTGGATAGGTATTTTCTATAAAAAAAAGTTCAAGAAAGGTATAGTAGATAGTAATCTTTATTTTAAGGTTGAAGATGATAATTTGATGAGAGTAATTATATATGTTGATGATATTAGGTGATGACAAAGTTTGCATGAAGTTTTCTAAAGAAACGTCGAAAGAATTTGAATTTTTTATGATCGGCGAGATATCATTATTTCTTAGTATTCAAGTTATTTAGAAGGAATAAGGTATTTTTATTTCTTAAAACTACTATATTAAAGAAATTATAAAGAAGTTTGGAATGTAGAACTTTAAACTAGCTACAACTCCTATGGATACTAGTTGTTAGTTGAGCAAGGATGATAAATCTCTAGAGGTTGATTAGAAACTATACATATCTATGATAGGTGGATCGATGTACTTAACCACTTCAAGACTAGATATTATTCATGAAACATGCTTGGCTTCTAGATATCAAGATAATCCAACACAATCTCCTCACATGGCAGTAAAAAGGATATTCAAATACTAGAAAAAAGACTCTAGATTTTGGTTTATGGTATAGAAGTGATGTAGAGGGTTTAGAACTCTAGTGTTTTCTCCACTCAATTGGCCTCTTTCTCTCTCCTAAACATCCAATGGTTACTTGTTTTTCAATTCTTTCCCAACTAGGATCTCCAAGACCCTCACTATTAAATTTTCCTCCAAGGTATAGTTGATCTTTGGAAGATTCCAAAGTTCCTAGGCTTAACTAGTCCAACTAGTTCCCCAAGTACCTAGTCTTCTTCACTAGATCCTCTCCTAGAATTCCAAACCCCTACTTAGGATATTCCCATACATTCCCAAAGACTATTACATATCTTCTTGACCCATCCAAGATCATTCTAAACTCTTTCCCATACTTCTAGACATCTCACCAATCCAATTCGTCTCAATTTCACTAGGAGGCCTAATTGCCAATTCCCTAGTAGGTCTAAATTCACTATTTTTGGCTTATTTATCCAAAATCCTCCAAATGACTCCACAAAATACCTTTAAATTCTTCAAGGTATCAAAAAATGCTATCATAATCCAAAGTCCTAACCTCTAGATGCACCCACAACCCTAGTTTCTTGCTGGTCCTAGTTTTTAGCCTATTAATTAGGCCTCTGGACCAGTCAGCATAAACAATTGTCAAAATGGTCTCCAAAATTAGATTCATCTCCTTCCACCTTTCAATCCTTTTAGGATACTATCTAGGGCATCTGAAAATGCCACTAATTCTTTTCCAAAAGGTCATGAGTGCTCGAACCAATTCTTTCTTCTCCATGTCCTGGCTCACCTGGATTCACAAGTCAGCCACAAGGCTTCCTATTCGGTCCATTAAATCCATTGAAACCAAAAGAATGAAATAAAAAACCCTATCTACAAACTCTTACCCTACTTCCCCCATGGTTTCATTCAAATCCACCGGTGGGTTCTTAGGTTAGAGCCATTTCTAACTAAACAGCACTATGAAGTCACTTGCAAACCAATGACCTTCAAAATTCAATAAATTTACACTAAAAACACTTGGAAGAAAACTATCTACTGGAAATGGAAGCTGATTGGAACCAATAAACCCCCATGGGGTCTGATCACCTATGCCAATCCATACACAGTCGTACAATAGCAAAGAGAGAATGCAGATTACAAGAAAATAATGATAGACATCCATACAGAAGTGCTACAATAATTGTTGCAATCCCAAAATTTCATTAACCTCTTCAAAAAATCAAATCCATTCTCATATACCAAGCATGGGTTAGTTACAACTGATCTAACTACATTTTAAAATTTCTTGCAAAAGTTGCTCGAGCAACTTTCAAAGTTGCTAGCAACTTTTTGCACTTTGAGCATTTTGACTCTTTTTGTCAACCTGATGGGTGAGTTTGACTTTGATGACCCTAGATAGAATATGTAGGGTCCTAAAACACTCCTCAAACCCACATTACACTAAAATATCAACTTTTCACTACTAAAGCCAAAATGACCCTAAAACTCTTAATGAGCACTAAGGCTCTTACAAACATGAACTTAACTTATCATTGCATCCAACCCATTGGAACTTATTCCAAACCATGCACAAACATCTAAGAAAACCCTAAAACACACCAAAACATCAAATAGGGAGGTGCCCTGCACCATACTCCCCTAGGACAAATAACTCAAGTCCCTTGTGTTAGGAGGTCTTCAATGGTGACCCCATGTTTCAGAATGTCTAGCTCTGTCATCCACATGGCCTCAACTTCAGGTAGTCCCTTCCACTTGATGAGGTACTCCTTGTAGTTACCCTTCCTTGTCTTCTTTATCACTTTAGAATCCAGTACACTTTCCAATTTCAGTGGCATTGGGGTAGGTAAGTCTTTCACCCAATCATCATCCTCCAAGTTTGCAAGAGTAGACTAACCTATTTCTAGAGATGATCCCTTGTAGGGGTACAAGTCACAAACATTGAAAATGGGTGAAATCCCCAAATCAAGAGGAAACTCCACTTCATAGGAATTCTTGCCATACTTATGCAAAATATTCAGTGGCCCTATCTTCTTCATGAGTAGCTTAGTTGGCTGGCCTTTGGGTAGCCTCTCCTTCCTAAGATAGGAAAGTACTAGATCCCCTACCTTGAACTACAAGCCTCTTCTTGTCTGATCAACTTTGGATTTGTACTTCTCCACTTGCTTTTGTAAAGTCTTATTGACTTGATCATAAATCTCCTTCATCTATTCTGTAAATGACTCTCCTTGTGCACTCCTCTTGTCCTTCAAACTGAGATCCTTGAACTCCAAGATCCCTCTAGGATTGACCCCATATACTATCTCAAAGGGGATTTTACCTATACTCCTATTAATGGAGTCATTATAGGAAAACTCTTCTTTCCCTATGATGTGATCCCATGACTATCCATGTTGTTTAGTCAAACACCTTAGCAAGTTCCCAAGTGACCTATTGACTACCTTTGTTTGTCCATCTGATTATGGATGGTAGGCTAAAGAGAAAGAAAATTTTGTGCCAAGAATCTTCCATAGGGTCCTCTAAAAGTGACCCACAAACTTACTATCTCTATCACTTACAATATCCAGTGGAAATCCATGGATCCTTACAATGTCCCTAAAGAATAGACCTACAATTTGAGAAACATCATTTTTTTGCTTGCATGAAATGAAGTGTGCCATTTTTCTAAAATGTTCTATCACCACAAACACACTGTCATGACCCGTAGGTGTCTTTGGTAACCCCAAAACAAAGTCCATACTAAGACACTCCCAAGGCCTTTGGGGTATGGATAAGGGTTGGTACAACCCATTGTTGTTGCTTTGTTCTTTTTCCCTCTGACAAATCTGACATTTTTCT
Source organism: Thuja plicata (assembly GCA_018584345.1). NCBI lineage: Eukaryota > Viridiplantae > Streptophyta > Pinopsida > Cupressales > Cupressaceae > Thuja > Thuja plicata. The sequence continues at coordinate 1,297,782 of MU223915.1, read as the reverse complement.
ACAAATCTCCTCACATATGATTGTAACTTAGGCCAATAGTAGTTCCTATTCACTTGTTCCAATGTTTTATCCACTCCAAAGTGGCCCCCCAAGCTGCCTTGGTGTTTCTCCTTCACCGTGTTTTCCCTCATTGGGCATTGAGGAATACATATAAGATGTCCTTTAAACAATAGGCCTTCCTGCAACATAAACTCATTGAAATCCACTTTAAAACCCTCTTGAAACTTCACACATGCTTAGGCTTCTCTGAAATATTTTTCCTCCTTGTAGAGGTCCTTCAAATCATCCATCCCTACACTTTGCAATTGTATCTCTTGTATTGTGAGTACTCTTCTACTAAGAGCATCTGCAACCTTGTTGCTAACCCCTTTTTTATTCTTTGTAACAAATGTATAAGCCCGCAATGATTCTACCCACTTCAAGTGCCTCTGATTTAGTTTTTCTTTCCCATTCAATAAATTTAGAGCATGGTTATCAGTGTAGACCACAAACTCCCTTGGTAATAGGTAGTTTCTCCAATTTTTAAGGGCTTGTACCATAGCATATAACTCCAAGTCATAGGTGGAGTACTTTTTTTTAGCCTCATTCAACTTCTCTAAGAAGAAATCCATAGGATGTCCCTCTTGGCTTAGCACTGCTCCAATAGCTAGCTTGCTAGCATCACACTCTACCACAAATAGTTGATTGAAATTAGGGAACCTAAGATTAGGTAGTTTTGAAATCTTCTTCTTTAACATTTCAAACCCTTGGTCTGCTGCCACAGTCCACTCAAACTTATATTTGATTCCACCTTTTATGGTGTTAAGAATAGGAGCACACATATGACTGAAATTTCTCACAAATTTCCTATGGTAGGAGGCCAACCCATGAAAATCCTAACATATCCTATGTACCTAGGTGTAGGCCATTCAAAAATGGACTTAACTTTATTAGGGTCCATCTTCATACATCCATTAGCAACCACAAAACCAAGGTAAACTAATTCAATTTTCAAAAACTCACACTTTTCTTGATTTATCATCAAATTTTCTTGATGTATCCTCCTTAAGACCATCTCCAAATGCTTCATGTGATCCTCCTTGGACCTGCTAAATATCAAAATATCATCAAGGTAAACTATTACAAACTTACCAATAAAATATGCTAGCACTTCATTCATGAGCCTCGTGAATGTGCTAGGTGCATTGCTTAGGCCAAAGGGCATTACTAGACACTCATACAACCATTCATTGGTCTTGAAGGCTATCATCCACTCATCGCCAGGCCTCACTCTTATCTGATGGTATCCTGACTTCAAATCCACCTTAGAAAAGTAACAAGAACCTCCCAAATTGTCCATCAAATCTTTTATCTGGGGCATTGGAAACCTATACCTAATTGTGATCTTGTTTATAGCCCTGGAGTCCGTACACATCCTCCATTTTCCATCCTTCTTAGGTGAAAGTACTGTAGGTACAGCACATGGGCTTAAACTCTTCCTTATCAAACCCTTATCCAACAAATCTTGAATTTTCTTGGCTATCTCTACATTTTGACTTGGTGTCATTTTATATGCTGCTTTGCTTGACAAATTTTCTCTAGGAATGAGGTCAATCTGATGGATTACATCCCTCATAAGTGGTAATGCACTTGGCATTCCATTATCCACTATGTCATGGTATCTTTCCAGAAATGCTTGTATCTCTGGTGGCATGTTGACTTTCTCTTTGGTCTCCTCCTTTGGCTTCACTATCACTGTACAACAGAATCCTCTCTCCTTCTTCATGGCCTTTATAAACTCCTTCCCACTCAATAACATCACACTTTTCCCCACATGCTTCTCCTCATTAGGCTTTGACAAAGGATCCATCTAAAACTTCTTTCCTAGCTTGGTGATCACATAACTATTCTTTTCCCCATCATGTATTTCTTTGACATCATACTTCCATGGTCATCCTAGAAGTAGATGACATGCATCCATAGGTAGTAGTCACATAGGACCTTGTCCTTATACTCTCCAATCTCAAACTCAACCATAGTTTGTTCATCTACCACTATTTGTTGGCCCTTTTTCAACAATGAAACCTTATAGGGTGTGGTATGAGGTATCCTTCTTAGTTTCAATTTGTACACCATCTTTGTGGATACTATGTTCTCAATGGATCCAGAGTCCACTATCACTTTGAAAATCTTCCCATGAGACCTAAAAATTGTCTTAAATGAATTATTTCTTTGAGGTGGCTCTATAGTGCTAGGCACCTTCAACAAAGTTCTTAACATCAAGTTCTCCCCATCCAATACTAGCCCTACCTTGGAAATGGGTGAAATAACACTTTGTGTGTCATCTTGTACCAACTGATTCCTTCTATCCCCCATTGAAGATGAGGAAGTCTTTTTAGGACACTTTCCCATTGTGTGACCCACTTGGTTGCAGTTATAACACCTTCCAGTAAAGACTGAATTGGATCTTCCTTGAGAATGAAATCTTCCTCTAGGAGGCCCTCTTCCTTTGTATCCCCCTCTCTGAAAAGATCCCCTAAACTAATTACCCCCACTGCTTTCCATAGCCTGATTATCTTCTTGTCTATTAGGGCTCTGTCCTCTACCAAAGTTACTCCTACCTCTTTTAAAACCTCTATTATTGTTACCACCTCTTCCCCTTTGATGGAATTCATTCCTCCTTCTAGCCTTATCCTCTTCTCTCAAGGCTTATTGAAAACACTTGTGCATACTATTAGGAGCCATCATGCAAATCTCATCCTGAATTCCTTGTCTGAACCCATTGAGATACCTTGCCACATTCTCCATTTCTTCTTCTTGTCTTCTATCCCTTAGGCCCAACTTGTGAAACTCTTCGGTGTAAGCACTCACTTTCATCTCCTTTTGTCTTAAGTTATGCAAATTTTGATACATTTGTATCTCATGATTAGTAGGCAAGAATTGTGCCCTCAATCTAATTTTCATCCTCTCCCAAGAAACAATATTTTTCTTTCCATTGGTTACCCTATCATCCTGCATCATGTTCCACCACACCAATGCAGATCCCTTGAGTCTAGCCTTAGCATAGCTGACCCTCTTCTCCTCTGATATTTCTTTGTAATCAAATTGGTTGTCAATGGCTTCAAGACAATCCAACAACTCTTCTCCATTCAGGCTTCCATGGTAATATGGTATGTGTTCCATACTATCCTTGTTAAGGGACTTAAAGGCATCTAAGAATACCTTTTTCTTTGTCCATCTCAGGTTCTTTACCCTTGTTGTATGACTCTTTTTTTTGACTTTCATCATCTCCATCACTCTCACCTCCCCATTCAATGATCTTCTTTTTTCCCTTTGTCTCAAACACACTAGCCTTCTCTAAGAGGCCCTGAACCAATTCCACTATGGCATCCCTACCCATTTCCTTAGGAGGCATGTTGTCAACCTCTTGACTCTCTTCCACTTCAGACATACACAACCTTCAATAAAATCTATCTCTAATACCACTTTGATGCAGAGGGTTTATAACCCTAGTGTTTTCTCCACTTAATTGGATTCTTTCTCTCTCCTAACCATCCAATGGTTACTTATTTTTGGATTCTTTCCCAATTAGGATCTCCAAGACCCTCACTATCAAATTTTCCTCCTAGGTATAGTTGATCTTTGGAAGATTCCAAAGTTCCTAGGCTTAACTAGTCCAACTAGTTCCCCAAGTGCCTAGTCTTCTTCACTAGATCCTCTCCTAGAATTCCAAACCCCTACTTAGGATATTCCCTTACATTCCCCAAGAATCTTATCTATCTTCTTGACCCATCCAAGATCATTCTAAACTCTTTCCCATACTTCTAGACACCTCACCAATCCAATTCATCTCAATTTCACTAGGAGGCCTAATTGCCAATTCCCTAGTAGGTCTAAATTCACTTTTTTGGGCTTATTGCTCCCAAATCCTCCAAATGAATCCACAAAAGACCTTGAAAGTCTTCAAGGTATCAAAAAACACTATCAGAATCCAAATTCCTAGCCTCTAGATGCACCCACAACCCTAGTTTTTTGCAGGCCCTAGTTTTTAGCCTATTAATTAGGCCTCTGGACCAGTCAGCATAAACAATTGTCAAAATGTTCTCCAACATTCAATTCACCTCCTTCCACCTTTCAATCCTTTTAGGAGACTATCTAGGGCATCTAAAAATTCCACTAAGTCTTTTCCAAAAGGTCATGAGTGCTCGAACCAATTCTTTCTTCTCCCTGTCCTAACTCACCTGGATTCACTAGTCAGCCACAAGGCTTCCTATTCGGTCTGGGAAATCCATTGAAATCACAAGAATGAAATAAAAAACCCTATCTATAGACTCTAACCCTACTTCCCCCATGCTTTCAGTCAAATCCACAGGTGGGTTCTTAGGTTAGAGCCATTTCTAACTAAACAACACTGTGAAGTCACTTGCAAACCAATGACCTTCAAAATTCAATAACTTTACACTACAAACACTTGCAAGAAAAATATCTACTTAAAATGGAAGCTGATTGGAACCGCTACACCCCCATGGGGTCTGATCACCTATGCCAATCCATACACAGTCGTACAGTAGCAAAGAGAGGATGTAGATTACAAGAAAACAATGACAGACATCCGTACAGAAGTGCCACAATAATTGTTGCAATCCCAAAATTTCATTAACCTTTTCAAAACATCAAATCCATGCTCATTTACCGAGCATGGGGTAGTTACAACTGATCTAACTACATTTTTCAATTTCTTGCAAAAGTTGCTCGAGCAACTTTCAAAGTTGCTAGCAACTTTTTGCACTTTGAGCATTTTGACTCTTTTTGTCAACTCGATGGGTGAGTTGACTTTGATGACCCTAGATAGGATATGTAGGGTCCTAAAACACTCCTCAAACTGAAATTACACTAAAATATCAACTTTTCATTATTAAAGCCAAAATGACCCTAAAACTCTTAATGAGCACTAAGGCTCTTACAAACATGAAGTTAATTTATCATTGCATCCAACCCATTGGACCTTATTCCAAACCACACACAAACATCTCAGAAAACCCTAAAACACACCAAAACATCAAATAGGGAGATTCCCTGCACTAAGAAGGGATGGTGATTTCTCATTGGGAGATTTTACTGATTCTAATTGGGTTGGATGTGTATATAATAGAAATAAAAGTGGTGGTGCATTATTTTTGGGAGATAGGGTAGTCTCCTGGGCAAGCAAAAAAAAATATTTAGTTTCATTATTTACTGCAGAGGTAGATTATATTGTATTAGCATCTTTTTGCACTCAAACAATATGGATGAAGCAAAAACTTAAGGATATTAAGGTATTTTTTGATGAACCTATTCCAATTATGTGAATAACAAAAGTGTCATTTATATTTCAAAAAATTTGGTGATGCCCTCAAAGACAAAACATATTTCTATCTGACATCACTTCTTGAGGGATAAATTTTCTAAGAGGTAAGTTAAGTTGGAGTATGTACCCACTAAGTAAAAAATGCAAATATTTTCACTAAGGCTCTCGATAAGGATAATTTTGAGTATCTTAGGTAGAATTTAGTGGTTATCACCTCACCTTTTCAAACTAGATGCATAAAAGAGGTGCATATTTCCAAGGGGGATATTATTGGCTATCCTTTGTCTCCTATATTAATGTGGTTGTAGCTCTTAGGGGGAGCAGTGAAGGCTATGGATTATAGAAAATGTTGCAGAGATTTGGTATCCTTGTCAGGGGGAGTAGTTAGAGTAGAGATGTTTTTGAATTATAGATTAGGCATAATGAAGTCTAGTGCATTATTGTTTATAGAAGGGGGAGAAAAAAATATTGGGGAAAAATTTCATGAAAGAAGATAGTACAAAAGGTTCAACTTTAAAAATTGTCAGTTGTGCAACCTTTGTCCTTAATGTCAAATGGGGAGAGTATTTAGGAAAGAAGAGAGTACATGAGGTTTAGAATTTTTTTTCATTGTTGTTGCCATCAATAAAAAAGAGGTATATTGTTAGCATTATATGCTTAGTTTTATCATTGATGTAAAATACTTGGTTTCATTGATGTCAACTTGTTGTAATTAAAAAGTTGGTAAAGTTTTGTATGGTGTGAGTGTTGATTGCATCTAATGGAGAGTTGTTTTGTGTATGAAAGAGTATTTGGTGTTCTAGGAAAGATTATCTAATGTTTGATATGTAGGAAAGAGTGTTTGAAAGTTAATAGATGTTTGGCATTGTGTGATTAGATAATATTTTGATGACTATAGTAAGTCAGTTTGAGGTATATGTGAAATATGGAAGCATGAGAAGAAAGAATATGTAGTAAATATTATTTGAAGATCTTATGGGAGAGTTCTCTACATTCCTCCACATAATATGATGATGACTTTATATTTTATTTATAATGACTATAGATTGTGAATATGACACTATCATATTTTTAGGTCCCTAGCTATTCTTTACAATAATTTATGTTGTTGTTTGCTGACAATGAGGATGCCTGTCAGAAATGGATAGGACATGATTAGAGAACGCTCCACATTTATCTACATATCCACCTTAGGTTGTGTGATTTTGTGGACGTGTTTAGATTATTCATGTAGTATTTCAATTTAAATATTTTATGTTGGTTTTGTTTGCAAGTGAAGGTATGTTGTTGTAATATCATAAATTTGCACCTTATTGTAATTTTATATTTCATGAATGTACCTACCTTAGCCTAAGATACAAAATTTATTTTCTCACTCACCTTGCCTTGTCATCATCTGCTTCGAGTCCTAACCACGTGGCCTGGATGACACAAGATGTGTGTGCACTATAGAGGCATCTGTGCGGTGCACACTCATTCATGAATCTACAGATGTGCAAGTTATCATTGGAGTGTTACAAACTACCACCCTGCAATTGTAACACCTTCTTCTACTGCCCACTAATGTGGGATTTGACCTTGCATGCATACATATCTCATTTTGAGTTTCATTGATGCTTCTTCTAAGATTTGAAAAATAAATTAACACACATAAAGGTTATTCCTCACATTCTTGAGATTCACATCACCATTACACAACTTGTACTTGGTTTCTTGTGGGATCTCACTTCATCAAAGATTGGTTTTGTTCTTGTGAAGGGGATTTCTCTCATTGAATCCTTAATTGTGTCTGATAGCATATCATTTTGTCTCAATCATCCTCTTGTTATTTATTTTTACAGTTACTTGTTTATTATCTTATTTGGTTATCTATCATCGCCTGTCTATCTGGCTACTATGGAGGTGGGAACACCAAAGAAGGGATCTAATTGCGGAAAGTCTCCAAATAGCCCTAACATTTTTTATTATTTGCATGTGTGCAAGTTTCATGGAGAGGCAAGTTTGAATCACCACATTCATAAAACATCGAATTTGGTCCTACCTTTTCCCCTCTCTCTTTCGTTTAGCATTTCTTTTGCAATATAATATGTTAATCTAGTTATTTTGTCTACTTTATGTTATATTTTTTCACTTCATTAATTGTAAATCATCCTATTTTATCTTTCAATTAATTTCTTTCATTTTCTATTTCATCCTTCATACTTTTTCTGTACATGACATATGTGTTCCACACTAACTTTCTATACTCGTGCTAGCTTCTTGAAGTTGTGTGTGTGTCTGCGGAAGTGAGCTTACAAAGCTCAGTGGTTGTTCTTTGTTTTTATCTCTTTCATTTTCTGTAATCTTAATATTTTTATCGCTTAGCATCATTAAGTTATTTGTGTTTATTTTGATTTAATATCCTAGTTATTTTAACTACTCACATTTAATCACCTTAATTAATTAAAACCCTCTCCAACACTTATTTTCCCTGATCCCCTAGCTCTGCGTGCTAGTACAAGTGAGGTGGTGCAAGGAAATATCTATCACTTGAGATTTTAACTGATCTCTAGGTCAGTGTACTTTTCCCTTCTCCGTAGTTTTTCTAAGTATGATATTGTTGTTTGTGTTGTGTTTTGGTTGATTGAGTTATTTGTGGTGATTGGATTCAAGTCTTATTGGTTTGAATATAGAATGAAGGAAGAGTGAAGAGGTTAAGAGTGATTTTTTGTGGCATGTTTTTCTTTACATGGCTTTATGTATGTTGGAGAGTGTTATTAAGCCGACTGGTGACATGTTTTTTTTTGGTTTATCTTTGGAGAGTGTTGTGATATGTGTGCTTTGAACATATCATTTGAGGAATACTTATTGTGATATATTTGGGTTCCCTTTATCTCCTGGTGTGCATGCATTGAGTATTGAATGTTCTTGGTAGCCAACTTTGTGTAAATATTGCTTGTGTTCTTGTGACTGACCTTTTTGATATTCCCATTTTAAAAATGCTATATATGTGCATGTAAATGGTTAAATTGAAATGTGGATGGTGATGGTGGATGTGACTATTTTTGGATTGATTGAGAGATCATTGTGAATCAAAAGAGGAAGAATACAGATGCAAATTACAAAAATTGATAAATTTGTTGCAATGGTTGATCTAGAGATCCTATATTCTTTCATTTCATCATTTTGTTGTACTTATTGGAAGACAATCCACTCTTTGGTAATTTTTGCAGACCTATATTTTTTCCTAAAGTTGTGGTATTCCTCTTAGGAATAATGAGTTCCTTAGTACTATGCATAAACATCAGGGTCAATAGGTTCCTTGGTTTCTAGCCTAAAAATTCATAATTAATTATTTCATATAGTTAGTTTATTTCTCACTGTATTTTTTCCCACTTTGGGTTTTCCACATAAATCTAGTGCTCATTTGTGTGGTGTCTTTGCTATATCTTTTGCTAATGGTTAGTTGGATTAATAATAAGTAACTAAGAAATGTGGTAAAATTATAAAATATTTGTTTATGTTGATTCAACCAATCCCCTCTTAACATCTGGATGCTTTAAACAACATAAGATCACATGGAATATTTTTTTTCAAAACAATATCATTAACTATGAGTATCTTACAAAGATATTGAGCTCAGACCTCAAGATTTTGTTAAACGGTCGTTATGCAACTCCACACAAGTGAAAGCCTAAAGACCTATATATATATATATATATATATATATATATATATATATATATATATATAAGTACGCTAACATCTTTGATAAGGTGCACGAGGTTCTTAGACTCACCCAAGGCCTTCCTTGAAGTTTGAAAACTTAACTCAGAAAATTGGATCATTTCCTAGGTCCACAGAAAACACGTATGAGCTTTATTAAGGACTGACTTGCACTCCAATGCCCCAAACACCAACAAAACTATCCCCAAACCTTTTGAAACCTCTTCCAAGGGTTCTTTGAGTCTCTTATATTTACAACACAACTATAACAAATTCAATTGGACACCCAAAGCTCCCCAAAACCCCGTCAGAACAAGCAAAAGGGCCTAGAAATGACACTGGAGCATTTTTGGGACACATTTTAAACCATAAATTTTTTTGTGCAAGTGTCCAATTTTGTGCTAGTGTCTGGTTTTCACGTCGGCGTCCTCTAGACTAGTGGACACACATTGTGATCCCTTTTTCATGCATCTTTTCTAATGATTGAGCTTCACATATTCATTATAGGACCTCCTAGAAACTCTAAACCGTTTGTTGAAGACAAAATACAATTTTGATAATATTTTTGGAAGGAATTGACAAAAAATATGCAAGTTAAGGTATGCAAAGTGTCCCCAAAGTCATCGGGGGAATCCTACAACCAAGGACAACATTTGACGAATCCTAAACATATCCAATCTACCCTAAAATTTGCCCCAAAAATTTTAAAAAGATACAAGGGATTCTAGATTAACTAGAAACTACAATTGGATTTTATGGGATGCCCATCAAGTTGCCCCAAACAAGCCTAGATTGGTTATGAACCACTCAAAATTAGTCAACAAGCATGACCAAACATGGAAATGACTAAAATAACCTTTTTAGATATCCTACTAAACACTGCTAGATTAATTTTAGAACATAAAAGGAAGTGTTCCTATGATAATCCCATGAATCATCAATAAGAAAGATAAATAAAAAGGTATAATTCATGCTTTATTCCAACATCAATTCATGTAGAACTACCATCTACAAATTCAATATGTTACTATTATGTATTTCTTCACACTGAAGTGTACAATATAGAATTCATCATGGTTTACAATGTTAAATCAATACATTCATAATTACAACTTGTAGAATGAGAAGGTATGAGAGAGCATGAGGAAAGATGTTGAAAAATATCTCTAGTCCCCAAAAATGATTTGAAAATTCACCTAACCGTGTGGTACCTGTAGGTTCCCCTAACCATGCTCATAGAGATATTTGCATGGACCAAATAATAATACAATGCATACAAGAGGGGAGTAGGCTTACACACATGTCATACAAGGTGAACACACACACAACCAAAGCGATATCAAAATACAATAGAAAATCAATAAAGAGGCATGATACCATTTTACAAGCCCACATAGGGTCACTAATCAAGTCCATACATGGTATCTGATTCTAGATTGCAAAGGAAGGAGTGTCATTCTATGAACACTGACATCTTACTACTAGGTAAGAACATTCAATCTCATGAGGGTTTTATATTTTGGCATAAAATAAACCCTATGTGCTTGGATAGGAAATTTAATAAATGAAAAATAATTTAAAGAGAAACCCACCGTGATTTTTATATATAACCTTCATAGAGTTTTCGTGAAGAAAACCCATTTCTATTGTTACCATAAAGAAAGGAAAATACCGAATTCTTAGGATGCCAAATTTTCCAAGCTTTATTTCTCCTCAATATCCACTACACCTATCCTTCTTTGGTTTCTAATCCTCTTATGCTATAATCTATTATTCTATCCATTTTCTCTCACTAGTCATTTGCATGCTTTCTAGCATGTATTCGTCATAGCCTTCTCTCTTCCTATCTCCTATATTCCATCTTTATTTTTCCCATCAATACTATGCCTTTTAAAAACATTAATATTTACTTCATGGTACTATTTTAATTAATTCTCATGTACCATCAAACATTCATCTGCAATTGAATTTAAGTTTAAACCAAACTAGGTTATCACTGAATTCTCATTAATATAAATCTAAGAGAGAGAGAGAGAGAAATTTATTTCAATCTCTCTCTAGCTATCTCATTCAATATATCCCTCACTATATATAGGGTGTGTATGAGAGCTCCCCATTTACTGATGACCATGCTTTTTCTCCACAATCTGCTTTGTTCTCTCAGGTGATAACTCTCCTTGTCATCATAGAGGGGAAACATTATCACACATCCACCTCAGTAAGGTGAAATGCTACTTAGCCTAATATCATAATTATGTGAGCATGATCTAATTTGAAAAACCCAAATATAGGAAGATAGTACTCAGAGAAATCTTTCCAATGATTATGATATATATATATATATATATATATATATATATATATATATATATATATATAGAGAGAGAGAGAGAGAGAGAGAGCTATTATGACTTTTCTTTTTAAGTTTTATTAAACATAGGTTTTCTGACCATTTAGCAACTTCTTTGTTCGATGCTTCAGGAAAAATAGTAAATTAGGAAAAAAAATTGTTAAAAATATCTAGGAAATAGGTATTTATGTTACCTTTCTATCAAAAAAATTAAAAAATGAATTTTGATATATACATATCAAGTTAGAGCAATCCAAATCAACCTATGTCCAAATTATAGTTAATGTCACTTCATAACTCAATAAACTATAAAATATTCAACCAAATAAAAAGAAACCAATTAGATTCTCTAGATATTGGTGTTATAAACCCAACTTTAAAAGAATTACATTCTTATAAATTTTATAAAAAAAAAGTAATGTTGATCAAAGTGAGAGTCACTCCTGAAAAATGTTGATTTTTCAGACAAACCAATTTTTGAAGGAGAAGGAAAAATGGATAACAAAAAATTCCAAGTTTTTTTAAAAATATATTTATAAACTAGAAACAAAATTTTGAAAGTCACTAGTTTACATTATCTTCAAATTTTTAATGGTTTTACAATAATAGGTGTCCAAAAGTGAAGTTTTTTTAGAATGTCTGTTTCAGTGTCAAAGTTGGCCAAAAAGTGGGACACGGTATTGTGGGATCACCCATACATAAGTAAAATATATGAATTAAGATGTGAATCCTATCGTAATATGGCTTCATCAACTAAGGTTTAGATCTTAGTGCATGAATTTAAAACAAATATTATGTATGAGATTGTAATAAATAAGTAAAACCATTTTTAAATGGATCTATGCACCTCTATGATAAATCATCATTAGCATTACTAAACCGTCAATCAAAGGATCTCTACAATATGAGCAATGTAGATAATAAGACCCAAAAGTAAAAAAATATAGAAATATTTTCAATGTGAATCATAACCTTCCATAGTTCAGAAGATGGATCACCAAATGAATTAGAGTTCCTAGATATATCCATAGAAGCTAAAGCTTAAAAAAATAGAATTTGATAGCATGGAATCATAAATTGTGTGTGTGGGGTAGAATCATGACCTATGACATCATCTAATAATAAAGAATCACTAACATCAATATGTGCATAATGAATCAAAGATTCATCAACTATATTGTGAGAATAAGAATGATTATGGAAAGGTACATTATTGGTGGTAGAGGAAATATGTGCACTATAAATAATATCACTAAGATAGTCATCATATGTAGTTGGTACTAAAGCAATAAATACAACACTATTCTCCTCAAGGAAATTTGTAGCTTGAGAGACATGAGAAGGAGAATCAATAGATGAAAGAGAAGAATAGTCATTAAATTTAGAAAGTGTATGCTCACTAGGTACAACATCACATAAGTGAAGTCGCTAGATGTATAATGAAAATATAGGGAATATACTACAATAAGGGGGAAAAGATGAAAGCATAGAAGGAACACCAACCCTAGTAGGTTAAAAGTTAAAATATCTCACATGAACATCAGTTGAAGGGGATGCGTAAGGATCGAAAGATTGATTGTGAGAAGGCATTGATAACTTGAAACTATCATTGGGTACTATATGCAATGGAATCATTTGGCAATTCCTTAGATGGATAATAAAACATAGAACATGAATCAAATATTTGTAATAGTCTATCATGGAAAATAATCCTTGATCCACTTTCAATGAAATAACATCATCTATGTGTTCATAATTAGAATGCAAAAACAAATTAACATGTAAATATTCAGCACTAGAACTATCAAATCATTATGAAATAACTCCTCCCTAAGAGCAACAATATCATGATGTAATAGAGTTAATGAATTGACAATATAATCAATGGGGGAAGCTAGATTGAAAGGAAACTAAGTATGCAGAAAATGGTTCCCTACGCTAAACTCCTGAGAAGAGGATCGTGCAAATTCAGATTTAACCCTTAGCAATTATAGAATGATAATACAATAACATGCATACATAGAAAAATGAGAATGACACAATGATTTACCCTAGGGAAAACCTTTCGGTAAAAAACCCCAGCACTCCAAAACCAGCACAATGTATTAATCAAAACTAATATTGTTTACAATACACTTGCAATGCAAGTTCTTTCAGGAGATAATCGACATTTGAAGACAAATTTGGCAGCATAAAAATGTTCCAACAATACACTTGCTTCTCTCTAATTCAAAACCCTAAAAAATTCGTATATCATGCGCTTCACTTTTTAGGGCAACTTCCAAAAGCAGCTGTATTAGGGTTTTACCATTCTTCGAGAAAATAGGAACCCAAAAATTTTTATCCACGATTGCAGAAGATTTTACAGTACTCAACTAATTAGTTGCCACATGTCTTGCATGTCTTCACCCATCATCAAAACTTCCACAATTAGCTTTTACAAATATTAATGACTGTCATAGGAATCCTTCATAACCGTTTCAGTCATGATTACCTTACACATTGTCCAAAGTGCCGACATTTGGAAAATATCAAATTTAAGGAAATATACAAGGTTGAGACACCTTATTCCTAACATTCTCCCACTTGTTGAACACCTTGTAAGAGCCAAAGGAAATAACAGGATTTAATTTCTATAGGCTGAGAGGCCCATAGACTCTGAACACCATCTGAAATTCTCTGTGCCCACAAGTTTTGTCAATGCATCCGCAACATTCTTTACTGTATCTACCTTCTCCAAACTTACCTTTCCATCCTCTACCATATCTCTCACAAAGTGAAACCACACATTAATGAGCTTGGTTCTAGCATGGAAAGTTGAATTCTTTGCAAGGCAAATAACACTCTGATTGTCGCAACAAATTGTAAGTTGTCCTACATCAACACCAACATTCAAACATAGTCTCTTAAGCCAAATGGATTCCTTACAAGAATGAGTAGCTGCCATGTACTCTAATTTTGTCGTAGACAAAGCAACCACAAGTTGTTGCTTACTCATCCAACTGATGGCACCACCAAACATAGTGAACACATAGGCACTGGTGGATCTACTACTGTCAATGTCACCTGCCCAATCTGAATCCACAAACCCATGAATACAAAATGAATGCAGATCTGCAGTAGAGTTTCCATGATAGCATATGGAATACTCTGATGTACCCTTCAAATATCTAAACACTCTCTTAACTGCATCCCAATGTACCTGCCCAGGTTTAGCCATAAACCAACTCAGGACTCCCACTGCTTGGGCAATGTCTGGTCTAGTATAGACCATAGCATACATAAGGCTACCAATTGCACTCGCATAAGGTACTTTTCTCATGTCCTCCACCTCACTATGAGATTTTGGACAATAATCCACAGATAACTTTGTTCCCATAGAAACAGGAACACACAATGGTTTGCAATCTTCCATGCTAAACCTGTCCAACACAGACTTCACATACTTACTCTGACTCAAACAAAGTTTTCTGTTAGACCTATCTCTATTGATTTCCATACCTAGAATATACATGGTTGTCCCTAGATCTTTCATCTCAAATTGTGCTGACAACTAAGACTTCAAATCAGAAATCATATCCATACCCTTCCCAATCAACAACATATCATCAACATATAATGCAATAATAAGAAGGCAATCATTGTCAACTTTGAAATAAACACAATGATCTGATTTTGATCTTAGAAAACCAATCGACAACACAAAGGCATCAAATTTAAGGTACCAAATCCTAGGAGATTGTTTCAAACCATACAAAGACTTCTTAAATATGCAAACCAAAGACTCTTTACCTTTCTAAATATAGTGCTCAGGCTGTGACATATAGATCTCTTCCTCCAAATCACAATGAAGGAAAGTTGTCTTCACATCCATCTGTTCTACCTCTAAATCATACGATGTTGCTAGAGATAACATAAATCTAATGGATGTAAGCTTTGCAACAGGAGATAATATTTTACCATAATAAATTCCCTCCACCTGTGAATACCCCTTTGCAACCAATCTAGCCTTGTACCTCTCAACACTGCCATCTGCACAAAATTTATTCTTAAACACCCATTTTCTTCCAACAGGTTTCCGTCCTTTAGGCAAAGGTACTGGGTCCCAAGTTTTGTTCTTCTCCAATGAAGCCATCTCATCATCCATGGCCTCAATCCAGGAACCTACATCTTCCATACCTATAGCCTCTTTCATAGATCTAGGCTCATCAGTGTTTGTAATCAAGGCATAAGCACAACTGGAATCTAACATAGAAAATCCAAACCTCTCTGGCTACTTTCTTTCTCTCGTGGATCTCATCAAGGGCTGAGTTTGAGGTTGTTCTAACTCTTCTTCTAAATTTTTAGAGCTGCTAGAGCTCTCCTCATCATTAGATCCATCACGGTCTCTCTGTTCAGTCTTCTCAGGGGTAGGAGGCAATTGAACAACATCTTTCATTTATTTTTCATGTAGCTGTAGCAAAATAGGAGAAGGTGTTCGCTCTCTAAAAATAACATTTCTGCTATACAACACCTTACCAATCACAGGATCCCAAAGCTTGTATCCTTTCACACCAACACTATAGCTGATGAAGATACACTTTATAGCCTTATTTTTCAATTTAGATCTTCTCTCCTTAGGCACATGTGCATAAGCTTCACAACAAAAAACACGAAGATGTCTAACTAAAGGCTTCTTACTAGACCACACCTCCAAGGGTGTCTTACCAACAAGATCTGATGTAGGAGATCTGTTAACCAGATAGCAAGCAGTGGCCACAACTTCAGCCCAAAATCTTTGTTCGATGCCAACTCCACTAAGCATACTCCTAGCCTTCTCCAACAGTGTTGAACCACCTCACAATAGGTGTGGAATAATCATGCTCAAGGCCTTTCTTAAGAATGGTTTATTCAATCTAAGGACTACTTCTCCTGTTATGAGGTGCATTTCACTTGTCAACCTAGGGATGTATACTTGAAATGGTCAGCACGATATGTGCACTAGATTTCTTAAGGAGTCATTCTGCTTATGGTGCAAGAAGGTAAAAATGCATAAAAGAAACCTACACTAGTGCTGCAGGAAAAGAATACATTTATCTCCTTACTAAAATGAATACTATGAATTGCAACTCTACTGAAACCTATACTTTCAGCCTAGAACATCCATTATAACTATTCTTGCAGGTGCTGCAGGAACACTCACAAGGTACGATGTTGTAGGAAGAAATTGTAACTTCTATCTGAAATACTGGAAATGTTGGAAATGGTAAAAATGCTAGAAATGAAATCTATTCTATTCTAACCTATTCCACCTCTCAATTGGGCCCCCTTGGTCGGTTTCTGCTAAAATATTAACACAGAATGTAAACCAAGAATTACTTCATTGCATTTCAAAAACTCATTACATAGAAACAAGACATGGAACTTGAAATAGATTGTTGTAAGATACAACAGTTTTCTTTCAAAAACTTATGTCTCTCATTTTTCCTAGCTAACCTCAAACTATCAGTCCAATCCCTATATATAGAGGATCAAACACTTATTACAAAACAAAAAAGAAACTATCCTTTCTGAAAACATGTCAGAGAAGAAGATGGAAATGCAATAGCCCACAGTGTGGGTAATGAAGCTCGGGTGATCCGTTCAACATACAAAAGTGCAGAGGGAATATAGGCACATTACATCCCCGCGTCCTGGAATAATGGCTCCATTGTAGCAGTCATGTTTCCTGGTGCTTTAATGATCACTCTATCGTAGCTGGTCCTGAACAGTCCTCCTTGAATGTTGTCTACCACTCTCCAGTCGCTTTCTCTCCTATCAAGTTATTTATGATGTGGAAACATTCATGCAACAAGCTTAATCAAATTAAATATCCAGATATTAGAACATATATTCTGATGGTTTTATGAAATACTGCACTATATGTATAATATTAGCAAAGTATGTCAAAAACATCTACCCA
>MU223915.1:1254223-1267925 GCA_018584345.1 Thuja plicata | reverse complement strand
AAAAAACCCCAGCACTCCAAAACCTGCACAATGTATTAATCAAAACTAATACTATTTACAATACACTTGCAATGCAAGTTCTTTTAGGAGATAATCGACACTTGAAGACAAATTTGGCAGCATAAAAATGTTCCAACAATGCACATGCTTCTCTCTGATTTGCAACCCTAAAAAATGCTTATATCATGCGCTTCACTTTTTAGGGCAACTTCCAAAAGTAGTCGTATTAGGGTTTTGCCATTCTCCAAGAAAATAGGAACCCAAAAATTTTTTTACGGTTGCAGAAGAGTGTACAGTACTCAGCTGATTAGTTGCCACATGTCTTGCATGTCTTCAACCGTCATCAAAACTTCCACAATTAGCTTTTACAAATATTAATGACCGTCATAGGAATCCGTCATAACCGTTTCAGTCATGATTACCTTACACATTGTCCAAAGTGCCAACATTTGGAAAATATCAAATGTAAGGAAATATACAAGGTTGAGACACCTTATTCCTAACATAGATAAGTATTGCAATAATGCATTATATCATTATGTAATCTATCACGAGGTTTAGAAACATCTTAAATAAACATAGGGTATACAAGAGATGTACAAGATAACTTTCATCACAAAGCATACCAACTTCATGTATAAAAAAGGGCAACATGAATCACTATCTCTAGATTTCTCATAAGAAGCATCATTAATAGAACATATTTAACCTATGGGTATTAAAAAAAGCATTATCATGGCATGTAGAGATACTAACATTGCAAGAATCAATGGTATCATTAATTGTTGATTTGTGAACATAATGTTTTTCCTACCCAGTTCATCACATACATCATATTCACACTAAATATTTAAGTTTTTATACACAGGATAATTATCACTTTATGTCTCAAGTCATAAGATCAAAACACATCATAATCTTATGTTATCATGTCTCACCTTGGCCTATATAACCAATTGGATCTCTTTATATTCTCACTTATTTATATTCATGTACTCATATTGTACATTTGTATCCTTTGATAGAATAGCATTATTCTCTCATATTTCATCTGTTTTGTACTTCCACTAAAGCTCCTAGATCTTGGGTGCCTACATCTTCAGCCAAACCTTGCATGGTATAGAACATTTTTATATGAATATGTAACCTTGTCACATAACAAATCATTCCTATATATCATAAGATGATAGTACTACATCATCATTATTATCCATCTCACAAGAGAATAGTCATCATGAGTCATTCATCTAAATCAAGTAACGTCCTCTAAGATGGAAAGAAAAGAATGAACATTATCTATGAAGAGGAGACACTATATAGGAATGAAAAAAACTCACCCATAGAGCATGCATCATCAATAAGGAAGAAGAATGCACTATCATCAAGGATGGAATGACAAAAATTAATGAAGCATGGATAGACCTTATAATCCTTGATATACAAATGAAGACAACTCAACATAATTACTCATAAGAATGCATGATCAATGGTCTAATAATAACACGCAATCAAAGGATGTGTAGGTAGGATTCAAACAGATATCAAAGATTGGAGATTGAAACCCCGACCAGAAAATATGAATGAAGCACAAATAGAGAGTGGATCCAAAACCTACTCAAATTTGAAATTAAATGTGTAAATTTATAAATATAATATTTGAAACTCTAATTTAGAAGGAAAAGACCCTAAGAAAAAAACTCTAGTAAGTGTAAGATACATCAATTTCAAATTATTTAAGGGAAAATAATGCACTTGAAAAAATGTTCTAGATAAGCTAGTTAAACCATAATAAAAAGAATGATTGAACCTAAGATAAAGAGCTCGTATTGATCATGCAAGTAACATAAATGAATAAAATTTAAATAAATAAATAATGATACTTAGCTCTAAGTTCATTGTCGACTTTACTGTGACACATCATCAACTAATACACTCATGTGATAGAAATTTAAAACTTATCAAATGGTTTCCTTGAGACTAAACATATCATTTTCTACTACTTTGGTTCACTTCAACAATTGTAGAATTGACTTCCATGATAATGGATCTAAACCATATGGACAAATATAAACCTCTTCCATAGATCTAAATTTCTTTGATTTTGGCACTACTTATGAATTTATTAGGCTAGGATTGTTCTCTTTTGGTCAAACCACTATTATTAGGTCAATAATATGGAACATTGATCAAAGATGATAGGCAAGCATGCAACATGTCTAGACATATTTTAGTTTCGATGTAAAGCTCTTATGATGATGCAATGTGTGATATAGCTCTTATTCTAAGTCTTAAATGCTTTTCAAATGAATTAGGATATCTTTAAATAAAACACCTTAATAAACAAGTTAATGGATTTAATACTCAAGTCAACACATAATAGCTAGTTAGGGAGAGTTAAATTGGGCTTAGAAATCCAAATTTGAATTTGTAAGCTTAGGAGTCATTTCCACACTCATAGAACCATATTAGATTTGACCTAGAATAACGAATAGATAAAATATTATCCAAAACAATCCCTTGAAATATGGAATGGATTAAGTCAAGATCAAATTATTTGTCAACTTACACATTGAAACACATCACTTACACGTCTATCATTATATAAAAGGACAAACAAAAATAAACCTAAAACTACGAAAAAAAAAAGTATAAGACATACAATTTTTACTATTGTATATATATATATACAGAGATTTTTTTATCCCTTATATTATTTTTAATTAAAAAGTCTCTGCATTATCATTTTACAAGAATAATAGTATACATAAAAAAGTGAATAGTATAAAAGCACACCCCAATAACCTACTCAGAACTAAAACCAGGATTAAAAAATATAAAATAAACAATACATATTAATTATAAATTATAGTCTTTGTTCAATTGATTTTTCTTTTACTTTTTACTCATGAGGAAATACTGATGATATTATATGGTAAATAGATCTCATTTATCTTGAATCTCAACTCAAAATATGTTAAAATCTTCTTCAACATACTGTTCCAATAGATTAAGAGTGACACATTTTGAAAAGGAGTGAAAACACAATCAATTAAACAGGAGGATATGATCACAGAAATAATTCAAAGAGATCAAAGCTGTGGACTATGTAACTCATGCATGCATTCCTCACTATAAGCTCTTAGATTATCTCTTAGTATTTGAGCATTTCTATCTGCAAATTGACAGAATTGTTGGCTGTAGCCTTCATCGTGATGATGAGATAAATGGACATCTGCGTGCAATTCATCACCTTGATCGATCATAATGTTATGCAAAATGCAGCAGACAAGGATTATGCGAGGCAATTTATGTTTGTCTGGTCGCCACATCACCCTATCAATGATTTTCCATGTCGCTTTGAACCGTGCTATTGCTTGTTCGGCAACCAATCTTGTATTTTTATGTTTCTCATTGAAAGCCATTTTCACAGGAGAAAGATCTTTGCCTTGGTAAGGAGTGAAAAGCCATGGTAACAATGGATAACCTTCATCTCCCAGTATATATTCTCTTATTTGGGAGCCTTCTTGCAACTTCTTCACAGGACCATTCAGTCTCTGTCCATTCTTACATAGCTTAAAAAATCCCGAACTTTTCAGGATTCCATAATCATTGAGGCTGCCAGGCCATCCAGTTAGAACATCTCGAAACCTCATTTCGGGGTCCACAATTGCCTGCATAATCATGCTGTAGTTTTCCTCAGGATCATGCCAAACACTTGAAGCTTCTCCTGATGGCAAACTCATGACAATGTGGGTAGTGTCAATAGCTCCACAACAGTTGGGCAACCCTTCAATCTTTTCAAATTTAGCCTTAATTTCCTCCATTTCATTTGCATGAGGCCATTTCAAGTGATGGATGCCTCGCTCTTCGATAACCTCTACAAATTTCCATGTCACTTGAGAAACTGTTGACTGACCCACGTCCAATGACTCCCCTACACTGAGCTGTGACTCTCCTGAAGCCAACCTTCTCAAAGCAATAGCTACTTGTCTTTCAATTGTTACCACTCTGCCTTCGGTATCAAGTATACCTGATGATGACGACCTTGCTTCCAAGTTGAACCTCACCAGAGAGCAGATATAATCAAATGTTTTCCTAGAGATCCTGAAAAATGACTTGAATTTCTCTTCTTCGTTATCTGCACACGCTTGTCCTGCATAAATGGAAATCAATTGGTGGCTCTGAATATTACTACCAAAAGAAAAAAAAAATTAGAGGAGAAATACACAGCCATTTTATCAAAGAAAACCATAACTTGTTTCCTGGGCTAAGTATACACGGTAAGTAGGTCCAATATAAGATTTGGCATAGCTTGTAAATTTACACGAAAATTGATCTATCATAGCAGTCACATATATTACAAACTGTTCGTAAGCATGGCGACACATGCAGTTTTAATTGAAGCACGGGCATTAAAATATCTCTAAGGAAAACAGCTCAGAAAGAATGCTGAATAACAATTGTTGAGCTTGTCAATAATAGCATTTTCAAAATACTTATTTTTGTTGTCAATGGACTTTTGGTCTACTGGCGAAACTGAAAGGTGCTTAATGAACCTACTAGGAATCAAGTCTTGCTGAATGCAAGGCTCCAACATTATAAGGAATGAGATTGGAATTGTACACCTACAAATTTGCCGAAATGGGTATCCCTCAGTCCTTGTCTCTTAGTCAAAGAGGTTTCAGCCTCAAGCTGATGCTACCAAATGGAGAAGCTAAAAACGACTTTGTGGATGAAAAAACCTCCATATAAAAAAAATACTTATTTTGTTAAGGGGCTCTTGATCTGGTAAAGTTGAATGGTTCTCAATGAGTCCGCCAGGGATCAAATATTGTTAAGTGCAATGTTCTGACATCATAAAGGATGAGGCTAGGATTATACCCCATAACTGAAGAAGTTTCAGTATGAAGGCTTAGGTAGCTACACAACATTGTAGATGATATAAAATCGTCCATAGAAAGTAAAATAAAATACTATTTTCAATATAAGTGTCTATTATACAAAGTTTTCAGATCTTTCCATTCGAAATCATAATATAAATTGAAAGAGGTCTTTATGGTAAGGTAAAATTCATTTCTTTCACTTGAAAGTTTCTTTTTATCAATACAATAATTACTAATTACTTTGTTTGCAATAAAGAAATTGGCAGCAGATTTAAGTCGGACGGGTTACTCCAGAGCATACATTTCGAAGCATTGTACATTTAAATTTTAGAACACACCTAAAATATTATGCCCTAACATTATCACAAGTATTGCTGATATACGCTCTATCTTTCCTCTATCATCCATTTTGAAAACAGAATATGCAAATGAGAAATGGATAGCTTTGATGCGGATTCCTATGCATTGTTGTCTTGGGATTATAGGAACACAATCCACATAGAAAAGTTAGATGATGCTATCTGGTATCAAACTTTTACCAGTCAGAAGTAATTGTGAGATTCGTAAAGGAAAAGATGCTGGGGCCACAACTACCACAAATCCCTAATCAAACCAAGAAGTCCAATCAAATTTCAAGCTTCGTTTTCTACATCAAGAAAATTAAGAACATCGTTGAAAGATAGTTTATATGAAATAATTTGAAAAGAAAGCTAGGTTCAGAGATGGATTTCTAGTAGGATTTGGGTGAAAGGAAATATATGAAGTCGGGTAGAATCTAATCAAATAGAAGGCAAAATGTATAATCAAAATGAAATAGGAGAATTAAGGTCAGAATACAAACCATAAATTATATAGCATTGGCTTCGTTGACGATTTTACATCTAGAAATGATTTATTTTAAAGTGACTTTGCAGGTTGAAAACAGAGATGCCAGCTTTCCTCGCCTTTATTGGGAAATGTCTTAAATGTACTTCTGCTGTAACTTACCTGTTTTTATAAAGTAATATATGGTGCATAATTTCATGAATTTTTATTTATTTTTTTTATGAAGGATTTTTTTATCATCTACGAGTTTGTTTTGTTATCTAATATGAGAGCACGAGCTTATGCTGATACCTCTTCAGCTAAAAGCCAAGGACTGAGGGCTATCTATTTTATCATGCCCCATATGACTTTGATCCCACCACATCCCTTACATCATACCTTGGGAAGATAGTGTGATAAAAAAAAACCTATCATCACTGTCAACAAATTTCCAAATCAGATATCTTTGATTATTCAATTCAATAAATTTTGCATAGAGACCTTAAGAGAAATTTTTTACAGAAAATTTGTTTTTTGGAAATTTAAATTTAGACAAGAGACCCTTCATCAGGACAATTTGTTAAGATCGTTCGAAAATGATGGCTTCTTGTTACTGAATAATAGAAATCTTTCGAGATCAACGAGAACTAAAATGAACTAAAAAATGCAGAGTCCAACGTGGGACTGTTATTATTAGAATAAGTGCCGAACAAATACCAATATTTCCAGTGAAGAACATGTAGCTACCTCACATGTAAGCTTACATACATAGGACTTATCAGGAATAAGGGACATGAGCAAGGAGTCCATATTGCTGAAAATACTTTAATTATTTTCTATTGTGATGAATCAATAACAAACCGCATCAAATGTAAAGGGACTCTAATTGTAGGATAGTATAATCATTATTCAAAATCTGGTTCTTTGAAAAAATGTTATTTTGCAAATAAAAACACCATCTATCTCTTAATATTTTAAGATAAATAATATTGATAGCAGCTAAGTACCCACACGTTGCTAGATATCTATTCTGTTTATTTGTGTAAATTTTATATCACTGCTTGCAGATAAACTTCAAAAAGTCATTGAAGGGAGAAGTATGTGAAGAAGCAAAAACCATTAGCAACTGAAAAAAGAGAAAATTCAAACAAGAAAAAAAAATACAACATAGATTATAAGTAAAATAATTCTTTTGACCATCTACTAAAATTGTACATCTTGGAGCAGAACTTACTATTTTGTGTGTGACATTTTTGTGAAAGTTAGCACTAGTTATGGTCTAAAATTTTTATCTGTTTTAATTTCAACGATAAAAGCTCTCTGTATCAGGATATGCAAACCATTTATGGTCTGACATCCGATACCCTCAAGACAGCATTTCAAACCCTAGTGACATATACTTTTGTAAATATGACATGCTTACTTCTCAGTAAGCATAGCATATGCCATACATAATACTTTTTTTGTTATGCTAATTAACAGTAAATTATAGTAAAGCTCGAAAGACAACTTCAAAGTTTTATGAGATCGTGTGAAACAAATTCAACTCCTATAATAGTGTGCATCAGGTGTGTAATATACTGCTTATAGGTTGTTTCAAAAGTTATTCAAGGTAGATAACATAACCAATATATCCAACTTGATTGTAGAATAACGACATATTATGCAGCTAGGGATATTGGGTATGATACATTCATCCATTCTTGAATTGAGGATTGACGTTTGAATTGTTCATTAATAATCTTTCACTGGTTATAGATTATTGCTTATAAAAGGTTCTTATGAGTTAATGTGCTCTAGCATAAATTATGACTACAATAAACCAGAAAGTATTTATGTATTACAGAAGAAGAAAAATATTATTTTCTTTTGAGTGGAGGAATAAAGTTCCTTGCTAAAAAATAAAGTGGCTTGTTCGTAAAATGTTTTGTGGCAGAGGAACACTCAAATTTTGACTATAGTTGCAGGCATAAAACAGAAGTTTCAGACCAGTAGATGATTTACCATATACTATCATATAAGTGTCATATCATGGTAGATATGATAAGTTATTCAGGAAAATTACTCTCCAATGACTGAACCCTTGGGCCATATCATAGGTGATTACACTCCAGCAAGTGCTTTAAAGATCGATATTCATTATATTTGTTAGACTGGAGGTACATACTCAAGATTCACAAGCACAATAATGATGATATTGAATGTCAGTTGTATGATATGGTTCTCAAGATGTGGTCAAACAATTCATTGGCCACTCAAAACATTTATAGTCACCCCCTACCTGACAAGAGAAGCCTGATGCAATTACACCTCATGACAGTCTTGTTTACTGTTTATGATACAGTAGCTATTCTGACCAAAGAAGAATAAAGATTAGATTTGTTTTACCTTTGTTGGGGGTTTTGAACGGTATATAGTTAAAGTTATCTCTATGCTGACCAATTTCCAAGAGTACCTATTACTTTAATGATCATTATTCATGTATGTTTGTAATAATGACAAGGTCAGGCACCCACAAAGCACACAAGCACCTCTAACCATTTGTTCCTTCTACCCACTACTTAAGGCTTTCTATTCTTGGAAACGATATGAGAACATGTATGTCGACTGATGAAAACTATACTTTTCATTAAGCATTAGATGTCTTTCTCAGCAAGTTCCACAATTCTAAAGCTCACTGTTGATGTAATAGGATAGTCGCAAATATAGATGAATTCATTGACTATCCAAGAATATTTATTGCATTTCCATCAGATGGCCAGAGACTAAAACCATAAATTGGCTCTGATGTGTGATCCTCTACATTTGATTGACTAACAAATGCTCTTGATCCTATGCATAAAAATTCGTTAGAGATTAAAGTAAAGATGCATTGTGGAGGGATTCATATTCCTTGTTATTTGAAATTAATTTGTTGAAAAGGATAATCAAATTCAAAATAACTCAGTTCTATAGCCAAGCATTCATTCAAAATAAAGCAAAAAAATTGAAAATGAATAAAATGCCTCTAGTAAATTTATTCCATGCCCCCGACCTGTATAACCTCAAGCGCTTCTATAATTCACCATTAATATTGCAACCTTAATGCTTGGAATAAGTAATACTAATGGCATCCAACAACTACTACTTAAAAGATATCCGGAAGAAATTTGAAAGATTGCTTCTGGAATCAACTGTGCATGTTTTTGCATCGGCATTTTGGATTACATTCAGTAATCCATCATGAGGAAGAGGAAATTGAAGAATTGGATTGCAAACAAAGACTTGAAGACTTGAAGACTTAAAAACTTGGGCAGGGAGAAAGTGACAAGAGGAACAGAGAACAAGAGACAAATGTCCACCTGATACAAAAACATACACAGATGATCCAGAAGCAATTTTTTTGAAACAATATGGATTGTGGAGAGTTTATAACAATCCTGGAGTTTTTTTTTTTACAGCAAAAAAGTTCATTGAAGAAGCAGTTCTTCAAACCTATTTAACAAGAAGAAAAGGGTAATGCTCTGGAAACTTAAGTGTGTGTTGAAGTGATTATTTTACACCCAGAGAATGAACTAAAGACAGTGCTCTACAATAAAATCCTATGCTTAGCTATATAGCCATACATGTAACGGTAGTGTTGAATTGTAGTTGTTTTGCATTTCCTGAACTTCTTGTTGAGATTATCCACATTTCTTTAATCATACTAATATCATCACTGGTTCTGAGTTTGTGCTGTTCACTCTGAGTGGGTTATATCATATATATGAAAAATGATCAGAGGAGGATTAGTTTGGTAGAGCAGTACTAAAGGTAAGTCAAAATACATACCCAAAAACAATTGGCATCCATGCAAATTTTCAATATTAATGTTTGAGAGATCAAGAATAACTTATAGCAGATAAGGGCATTTTGGCTTTTGCTGGTGCAAGCATCATTGGCTCTTTTCTAAAGAAACAAACCAATTGGCAAATGAGCTATAAATGTCTGCAATGATGAAATATGGACTCAAAAAGCCGAATTGCAAAATGTGTAGTAATCCCATGATGCCACTTTTAAAAGCCTAACCTTTATCACTACAAAGATATTAACAAGAGCTCTTCTTAAATGTAGCGTTATGACTGGACCTTATATCCATCAGTAGCTATGGTTTCAAGAACAAATTTAACTCAAAGTTGAATTCATTAAGCTACATTTGTTCATCAAACCAAGACATATATAACTCATAAGAATTCATCAAGACAACAAATTTAGCTCTAGTTTTGGATTTGGATGCTGTTTGATGAAACTGCTAATCCACTTTCCCTAGAGGCCATAGAGATTTCTTTTGTGGAGGGGGGGTGGGGGGGTATGACATTCTAAGCATTTTTATTTTTCCAATTATCAATGCAGCACTCTTATTGGATGTCTGCAACTACACATTTTATACACTGGCCAATTAACTGGATTTGTTCCCAAACATTTGGAAATGAGAAAATTTATTTGAGAACACATCCCATAGCTGATTCTTTAGGCACAGGTGGATTGCAACTTCAATTCTCAATGAGTTTTCTATCCAACCCATAACACTGAATCTAAAAGAGTAGTAAATATGTATTATGCACACAAACTCAAACACCCAATCAAATTATGCACACGTTTACAACAGCAATAACCTGCTTAGATCACCTGACATTTTCCACAAGAAATAAATCAATATACTGTTTAACTGTAAAGTGCTTTAAGAAAAATCCGGATTGAAAAGAGGGTAAGAAATCCTAGAATACAAAACAAAACCAACAAATAATCATTCGATTAAACTGGCCTCATGTGGGAATTCGTAAACCGATTGTCCCTTTATCTTTTGACCCAAATGTACCAGAAAGCATGGACCCGTGTTCCCGACAATACATATAAAATATTTCCATAACAGGGGAAGTGATCATCTATAGACTACGGATATTGAGGGCCAGAAATAATTTATAAAATTTCATCGATCCTATCCTCTCTTAATTCCTTTTCAAGAAATGTTTATGAATGAAAATCATCACTCTGATCAAACATCTTATTGCAAATATAAAAAAAACGAAAATTAACCAAAACAAAAATTATTTTGAGCAACCACACTTACATTGATAACCACCGAAAACAAACAATACACATTTCTTCATAAACCAATCCTATTTATCGATATTTATTGATAGTTAATTATAAATATTCATACCTGAAGTAGAGAGCTTGTGGGAGAGGTCATGCCACCAGTCTGATTCATTCCCATTTACTGAGGCTTCTGCGGGAACACCAACATCTCTTCTCCTCTTCTTGCTGAATTTTCTTGGAGGTGCCATAATAAACCAAATATACAGATCTGAGGCTAAGAAAAAATATATTTCTTCCTATTGGAAGTTGGAATGAGCAATGCCAACTGGGGTTGCAAGAGTGGGCAAAGAATAAAGAATAAATGGATGTGAACTAAGCCGAACAGGATAATTCCGGGTGGAAGATTAGATAATCCTTGTTCTTTAAGTCCTTACTGGGAAAACTACCCACTGTGTAAAGAGCTAAGACAAGAAAAAGTACCTTTCAATTAGACCTGGACACATTAAAACAGCTACACGTTGTTTAAATCAATATGTAGTGGAAACAGTACGGTTTCCATGATCAATGCTAAAAATAAAAACAATTTGTAACAAGGGATATCAAAATGTTATGTATTGGTAAGCTTGCCACATAAGTTGACTAGGTAAATTTATTGGAGTGAGTCATTCGTGGTATTTTTTTTGGCCCAAGGTATAACCTAAAGTTCAATATTATCACGAGGTGATAACTTTTTTTTTACATATGTGGTTCAATCTCAAAGGTGTTTGGTTGTTTGGTTCCACTAGTTTTAGGCATTAGTTATTGGAGTTTACTATGTAGAATGATTTTATTGTGAATATAGATATCTTATTTGATAGCTTTTTTATATATGTGATTCAACTTCAAAGGTGTTTGGGATAGTGGTTTGCATGATGTAAATTTAGGTAGTGGTTACTCAATGTTTATGATGTAGTATAATTCTATCGTGAATAGAGATATCTTATTTATCTTAAAGATTTACTTTTAAAATTTATTTGGTAGATTATATGTATGTATAGTTGTTGCGGAGTATTTTAAGATGTAAGAGTATTTTTATATCATTTAAAAATACATATATATATATTTTTGTGTTTGTTTGTGAAGGGAAATTGAGCTTTCCAAAAAAGCAATCTAAGATTAGTATGTGCATCCAATACCTATTGTTTCTTCACAAACATATGACATATCTTGATACAAACACATACTACTATGTCTTAAAGTAGAATCAGACACAATTTATTTCCCACAAGTAAAACCCTAGAGGAAAGTACTTGCAATTTCAGATCTTCCTAGGTCAGATAGTTTCAGTGGCATGCATACATTAAGATTCAACAAGCAGAAAGAACAAGACATAAGATAGAAGAACACATAATTTACATGGGGAAAACCATTTCAGGTAAAATACCCCACACTCCAAAACCAAAGAGTCGTTGTATTATTCAGCAAAAATCCAATGACATAACCCCTCTAAAATGAATTTCCCTCTGATATAGCTCCTCTAGCAACACTTGTATTTATAGAGCTTACAATGCCAAAAAATATTGTCTTCTCAAATGCATCCACATTCAATGTATCTTCAACATGTAATTAGAAACACCCGTCTGTATAACTCTTGCATAAATATTAATTTCCAAACTTAAATCTCCAAGTGGGCACCAACTTAAGATATTATTAAATATGCACCATATTAAATAGATAATGCTCAAATAATGAATGCTAGGACTCAAAGGTTGAGACACCTTAATCTCAACATTCTCTCACTTGTCGAAGACCTATCAAGAGTCACTAGAAACACTGAGATTTACATTGCTAAGAGACTCGATAAAAAACATAATCTCTGTCATCCATGAAACCACAAAGATCCCAAAACATGTTCTCATGCTCCATCAGGACACTTACAACAACATCCAAGATATCCACCATCATAGGCAACAAACCATATCATCCTCCTACATGTCACCTATGGGAGAAAAAGAACAAGCCAAGGTGAATATGCAATAGTCCAAAGAACACAAGTATAGGATCTCAATGGCATCAAAGGCTACAAGATATTGCCTCCACTTCACTACACTCACAAGCTATACAGAAGCATCAACAACATCAACTTCAAAACCTTTAACTAGAAAAAAAACTATGAAGTAATCCTCCATAAAAACAAGATAAAATACTAGCCAGAACAACAATCAAACTAACTGCTCTCATCCAACTAATAAACCCACACAACTGAAAATAAAATACACAACAAATGATCCAATCACCCATATGTTGAAGGTATACAACATCAGAGAACTCATGCCACCAACATAACCGACCCATAAATTTTAACTTCAAGCTCCATGTACAAACCAATTGATGAAGAGAAAACACATACAGGAACTCTCATTGCATGAGTAATGTCAAATCTAAAAGATCAAATGCATATTGAGTCTCTTGATAACAACACACAGAAAGTGTAACCATGTATTACCAAGAACCATCCACAAAGATATGCGAAATCTACAACAAAACTATTGCAAGAAACATTTCTCTTAACTAGCCTTGACAACTATCCCATGTTCTCCACATATAATGGAAGAAAGAGATATGGGAACCTTCATGTCATCACCCAAGAACCAAGTGACAACACATGACCACAAAGTAGTGATCTCAATAACTTCACACAAGGCCTCATATCTAATGTCAAGTGAATCCAAACATATAATAAGATCACTAAGACTAGAGAGAGAAATTGCAAACCATAAACATATAGCACATCCTTCTATAAACACCTCTAAATGCCAATTATGCAAAGTATGATCTCCTTCACAACCCTAAGAGAAAATCCACAATAACATCCAAACATGATCAACCTCGAGAGATCAAACATAACATAATATTAGCTATCTAAATGGATGTAAGCCCCTCAAAGAAGGTCAAAATACTCCATTTCCCATTTCAGG
>MU223915.1:1186542-1250548 GCA_018584345.1 Thuja plicata | reverse complement strand
TATATATATATATGTATATATATATATATACATATATATATATATACACATATATATATATATATATAATTCAACAATAGTCTTACAATGTCCATTTATTTTTTAAGATATTTTGATGACCACAAAGTTGTAAATCAATTTTTGACTTACTATCAAGCATAATGGTAGATATCCAATGTCACTATTCATAACTTTGGTAAATTTTTGAAGTGTGTGAGAAGAAAGGAACACATTACAAAGTACATTAGGCCTGGGAGAGCTTATGACATGATTCATGTCAAGACTTTTTGATCCATGGTCATTGTATTCATTCTAGAAGATTATCTCACATGTTTGGTCTAGTACATGTTTCACAAGGCTTTAAACATTCCACCGCCTTGTGGGTTTTTGGTCTTCCTAGAGCTAGGACTTGGTTTTGGTGGAAAAAAAATTGAAATAAATACCTAAGTATAAAGATGGTTGCAAGTTGTATGGTTATGTGGTTGAGTCCCCAAGAGACATTCTAAAGTGATGTAAGATGATTGGTTAGCGCCATTTGATCATCTGGAAGCACACTTGCATGATGATAAGGTGTCATTACAACGAGAATATGAAGAGTTTTACAAGATATTTTAAAGGAAGCAAGTCGGGGAAATATTTTTTAATCTATATTTTATTTATTAACTCTATTGGGATGGGTTGTCTGCATGAGTGGAAGGTCATTAGATGGAAGAAAAAAATTAAGGGCATGTGGTTTAATAAGTGCACCCTTTTCACCAACTTATTTAAGATAATTTCCATCCATTTTACTAACACAGACAATTCTACGATATCTATGAGTCAAATTCCTATTGTTGATCATAGTGCTACCATGGATGGGGATAGGGTTAGAATTAAGCCTAGTAAACCTGATGAATTCAAAAATGATGCTATTGTGTGGCACATATGCATGCAGGAAGGGGTTGCATAGTTTGTTGAAATTATGAATGGACAAGATGAGGGTTTGTCCATACAGTTTGCTTCTTCATGTGTGAAAAAAAGGGTTATTATGGGAGGCATTTCATTTTAAATGAATGAATAAGTGATTTTTAAAGTGACAAGCCTACTGACTAACAAAAATAAGTGGGAGAAAATTATCCATATGGTGGATAATGAAAGATTCAACCAATTCTTTAGGGACAATAAAATTACGGTCAAGCTTCATGGACGCTATGAAAGAGAACAACTTCTAAAACCAAGGGATTGGGTATGCCTCATGGTGATGAAATATTTTACCTTAGAGGATAGGTTTAGGGTGTACTATTTTTATCACATGTCCTTTCTTAATCAATTCTGAAATCGAAGTCTTATCTTTTCCCTTTTATCTCCTGAATTCTTTGGAGAGTTTTGTGAAAGAGGTGATGGATAATTCCAAGGGCCAAGGTAAAAAAAACCCATACCCCTACACCAAGGGCTAATTTTTTGTCATTTCCATTTCCACCTTGCCATGTGCCCACCCAAACAAATTATGGTCCTAGAAGCTCCCAATTCCACCACCCCTCCCTCGACTACTGTTACCCAAATTTTCCCGTTATGAATATTTTGGCTACAGGTGGAGTAAAATGAGGCTCCCACAAGGGTTGAGCCCAGCCTGTGAGGTAGACCTTAGATTTTGATCTTGGTTGTGTTCTCTACAGTCTCTTCAGTCCCTGTTTTTCTCCTGCCCATGCAAAATAATCTAAGTGTTGAAGAACCTATGTATTTGATAAAACCCTAGTTAGCCAAGACTTGTTCTATTTCCTTATTACCTTTTGGGCAACTTAAGTTTTTCAAATTCCCATGTGCACATTTATACTTTGCATTAAGTCTCTAAGTTGCGCGATAAAAGCAGAATATTCCAAATCATCTGGCGACTTGGAAACTCTTGCTAGTCTCATGATCTCGTGAGAGAAAAGCATATTCCATTTTGATCAGGAGACTCAGCGATGATCGTTGGATCAAATGATGATCGGAGGGGAGTTGGGTAATCTCTTAATATAAACTGGAGTTGGAAAAGGATTTGGAGATCACGCAACTCAGTGTAATTCCTACCTACAGGTGTGACTTAAGTTCAGAGATGTGTTAAGTTGCAGCCTTTCGGTCAGGTGGTCTCATAATCAAGGGGAATATTCTATCAAGGCACAGATACTTGGCGACCGTCGTCCAATTTAAAGAAAGTCTAACGCTTGTCGCGTGGTCTCGTGATAAATCCAGGGTTAGCGAAAAGGTTGGAAGACTTAGGGGCAAAGAGAAAGGATTAACCTGGGGTTATGAGACATTGTCTGGGTAAATAAGGTGATCAGGTGGATACATTTTAAAGTATAAAAAGATTGAAATCTCAGCCATCAATACAGATATTCATGCCACCTATGACCATTATGATTTAAATATTCAAAGGAGATTCAAATATCTGATCTTAGAAGTTATTACAGAACTAGCTTGCAGAGAGGTAGATGGATTGGCAGACTTCGCAGAAGCAAAATTGATGGTGGTAGGAGAGATTTCAGAGATATATCTGATCGATCAAAGATATTTTTACGATGCATTTATGAATGAAACTGACAATTTTAGGGTTTTAGAATATTCTATTGTAATCAATTGTAACCCTAACAAGATCAAATTGACTCCAAGCGTGCGTGCTGGGGAGTATATATAGTAGTTTTAAGAGTTTTAGAAAAGAAGAGTTTTTCTGACTTGGAAATTATCTGTGGCATTCTTTCTGCCCTTTGATTTCTGTAGTTTGTAATCTTTCATTGATATTTAGATATTGCAAAAGATTTTTGTGACATCTTTTATGTCCCTGGACTTTCTTGTTTGAATCTCTCTTACTGAATTAGAATATATTTAATGATTTTTAGTGAAACATTGGAGTCCCTGAGCCCTCTTTCTTTTTGCAATAGTGTGTACTACTGTGGATGATTTGATTTAGATGATTTTGTGGATATTCTATAGTCCCCTGTCATTTTGTCTCATTCCTATGCCAAATTGCAAAAGTGGATGTTTGTTTGCAGGTCATAGTCCATGTCTACTTATAGTAAATACGCTATTGTTTGTGAAATTACTTCTTTCCCTAAATTGCCTCTATTTGACTTGGGCCTCTCTATGAAATATTTATGCAAGCCTATCTAGGAAGTTGTGTTCTATTTGTTCCAAGGTTTCATGTTGAAATTAGTTAATGTGTTATGATTCAGGTCACCTTCGGTGTATCACCTAGTAGGATAATTTTCTTTCAGTCATTTCCCTTTCATGCATTCCTTCTATCCCTTTTCCCTCAAGAATTTACTTTCATGTTAAGAAGCAAATTTGGGTGACATATCAAGAGGAACCGACCTAGAATCTGGAGGTCTCACCTCAGTTAGCAAAAGGTCCCACAACCTTGAGATGATTCCCATGTTACACTAGATTACCAAGACTATGAGAGCTTGGGTAAGGGTGCAAATCTAGGTGTCTAACAGTTCTGGCACACCCGGTGGGACTCTAATAGAGATTTACTTACCAAAATTATGCTATTTCTGATATACTGGTTGCATAATAAAGACTTAAGGAGGTTTTTCTATCAAGTATATCTGGAAACTCCATTGGTGAAGAACAGAAGACCCAGTCCTGTTCAAAATTTATGAGAAAATTTGAAACAAGAATCTCAAAGCTTTCTGAGTTCACACAGTTGCCTTCCAAAAGGAACTATAGAAGATCATCTCAAAGAACACCCCCTACAAGGAGGGTACAGTCTACACCACCTGATACTTTAGAGAGGAGACCTTGGCCTTTTCATTCCAGAAGAAGAGGAAGAGCCCTAACTAGGGAGCTACAAGAAGATTCAAATCCACCCTTAAATAAAACTCGCACAGTTGCTACTCAGCAAGTCATGGCTCCTGCAATGGCTAGACAGTTTTATTTTGCCCCCTTTAATCAAGGAAGCCCCTTGAATTTTTCTCAACATCATGATGTACCCCTGGTAGCGCTTAAAAGTCTACCTAATTTTACAAGTGAAGGACAAACAAAAAATTTTGAACACATAAGAGACGTGACTACTATCTGTAGTATACAT
Source organism: Thuja plicata (assembly GCA_018584345.1). Lineage (NCBI taxonomy): Eukaryota > Viridiplantae > Streptophyta > Pinopsida > Cupressales > Cupressaceae > Thuja > Thuja plicata. Next base: position 1,246,503 of record MU223915.1, on the reverse strand, counting down.
AACATCATAGAAGAAGATGTGGCTACCAAGCTATTAGAAGCCTCTTTCAAAGGTAAGGCCTTAGAATGGTTTAGAACTCTCACTATCGGTTCCATTAATTCATGGGATAGATTAGGAGATGCATTAAGTAAATACTTTGAGGAGAATTTAGATGACCTATCCCTGGTTGAGCAATTGACAACCATTAAAAGAGCTCCTCAAGAACAGATGACAGACTTCAATAGCAGATTTCTTAAGACATGGAATAGAATTCCTACCTCAGTAAGACCTTCAGCTGATCACGTCTTTCTATATTTTTGAAGAATTCTAAATAGCAATATTTCTATCATGGTTCAACCTATGGGAGGTACTTCATTACCTCAAGCTTTTGACATTGTTGTCAAGGCAAAAAACTATTTAATACAAGCTGGCATGATAGCCCTAAGGCCACCCATGCCCATATTCCCTAACATACAACCAAGCATGCCTTTGCAAATAGCTCCAATACCCACTATCGTAACACCTCAAGCAAGTACCAGCTATGGGGAAGCAAGGGAGGACCCTTCTCAGGAGCTATTAGAATTAAGAAGCAATCAACAAGAGATGAAAAAATTAATGCAAACTATGAGTAACGAGCTGATTAGTATAAAGAAAAAAGGATAGGGGAGTAGGCCCCCTCTTCAGAAAAAAAATTAGAGTCCCAATCAACAATATCAAAATCAAGGACAATCTTATCAACAAAATAGACCCCAATTTCAAGGAGGTTATCAAGGGAAAAGGAAAAACTACAATTAGAGACCATCTCAGACTTACAATCCTACCCCTCTCAATTTTGCAAACCCAGTTAGTGATGTGGTCCCAAGTCAAAATAATCTTGTTGTAGAGATGGAGTGGTGTTACCCTTGCAATTAGTCCCATAACTAGACAACGTGCTTAAATGGGAGGGTACACCAAGCACTGATGGTTCAAAGTGCCTCACTTACCTAATTAGAGGTTTCTCCCTGTGAACCACCACCTCATCAGGAGGCACAACATGATGAAACTACTCTTTTTAATTGGGAGCGACAAGATTCCAATGGAGTAAATGGTGAATCCACCATTGGTGCCAACACCAGGTCTAAAAGAAGAGCTCAAGACATGGAGCAAATAGGAGATAGGGCTTCTACATCTATAGAATCTTCACCGCCCTTCACTCCTATCATGTTGAGGAAGGCCCCCACCATTCCAGTCAAAGAAAATTGATGTTCTAAGGAGGTTGAGCCTATCCTAGTAAAGACACACCAAAGAGTACACATAGTTGTACCCTTCAACATAATGGATAATATGAAGAAAATAAATATCACTATGTCTATGTGGGACTCTTTGGCTATTCTAGGACAACCTGAAATATTGAAGAAAGCAATTACTGAAGAGGTAATTCCTCAGCCGCCTATAATAAAAGAGGTTATTAAGCCAATATTGGTTAACACTGATCAAAAGGAGGAGGTTCCAAGAGGCAACTCCAAAGCTAATACCATGCAAAGTAGGAACTCAAAACCACCCCCTTTTTATGTATCTTTAATTATTGGAAAATCTTTGATACATAATTGCATGGTAGATAGTGGGGCTACTAGCAGTGTTATGCCTAAGAACGTGGCTGACCAAGTAGGTTTGAAATATGAGCCTTTCCAAAAGAAAGTTACCCAGCTTGATGGTTCTTCAGTGAACACGATAGGTGTAGCTAAGGACACCAGCCTAGTCCTCCATGCAAGCCCCAATTTCTCTATCCTACTCGCCATATACATAATAGAACTCCCCGCCTTATTTTCCATATGCTTGTCAAGGGAGTTTACAACAAAGATAGGAAGCTATCTTTCCTCTGATTGGTCACACGTGCTTTTTCATACAAGGTATGGGACTAAGATCACTATCAAATCTGAATCATTGGTAGCACACCATATAGAACCTTATGTGTCCAATGTACTTAACGCAAGTTGTCTTGGACTCGATGATGATGAATTCCCAATAATCAGGGAAACAACCACCAAGCTAGAAGGTATCCCAGACATCTATCTAGATGAATTAGAATCTAAGAGACTCTCTGAGGCCTAGGACAATATTATTTGGGATGCTGGCTTGGGGACTTATTTGATTCAAGAAGAAGGTTGCATAGAGCCAAATGTCTCTAAGGGAAATAAAGGTTTAGAAGATCAATGCAACCAAGTTTGGGAGCTATAATTTGATGGTGCTAGGAGAAAACATGGTGCTGGTGGTGGTGCAATGCTAGTTTCTCCAAAAGGGGAGAAGTATTATGCTACCTTTAGGTTCACTTTCTCCTGCACTAGTAACACTGCTGAATATGAGAGCCTAGTGAATGGGTTGGAATGGGCTAAAAAGAGAGGGATCAGAGCCCTAAAGGTATATGGTGACAGCGAGCTAGTTGTCAGCCAAGTAAGAGGGATAAGTGTGACTAAAAGTGATATAATGAGAGCATATAAGCATCAAATTTGGGATGCAATTGAAGATCTCCATGCTTTCAATATCATCGCAATCCCTAGGAAATTGAATCAGATGCAGATAGATTAGCTACTGTTGGATCTTAGTATGATATTCCTACAAGTGTTTTGAAAGAAAGGGATCAACAACATATCAAAGTGATTGTCAGACCTTCTATTCCTGATAACAATATCAATTGGCAAGTGTTTGACAGTGATGAACAAATTCTACAGTTCCTATTTGAAGAGGACATTTTCTTAGAACATAACCAAGATAGATTATTGCAAAACTATGGTGATCAAGTAATACAACTAAGATCCAATAAGATGCCTAAGGGGCTTGTCACCCTGGAATCTATCTTCAACAGAGATGACCAAATACAGAAGAGAAAATTTGGCTTGGTAGTCCAACAAGAACATTGTACTGAATTAGAGTTAGAACCAGGTAAAAGTTTACAATTTGGGAAGGTAAATACTAATTCAGAAGAACAGGCTTACACTTGATTATTTCAAGAGTTCAATGATGTCTTTGCATGGAAATATAAGGACCTCAAAGGGTTTGATCCGGTCCTTGCTCAACATACCATTGAATTGGAACCTAATGCCAAACCGGTCAGGCAGAAGCAAGGCTTGTAAATCCTAAGTTAGAACCACTCATGCATAAAGAAGTCCTCAAATTAATAGAGAGCGGTATCATCTACCCCATCAAGCACACCAGTTGGGTTTCCAACCTTGTTCCTATCAGGAAGAAGAATGGTGAGTTAAGGCTATGTGTTGACTTTAGAGACCTGAATAGGGCATCTCTAAAAGACCGTCATCCATTACCCTCAATGGAGCACATTCTACAATGTGTCTCTAGATCTGAGAGATTTTCATTATTGGATGGGTATTTGGGATACAATTAGATCCTGGTTCATGAAGAAGATCAATATAAGACTGCATTTATAACCAAGTGGGGAACCATGGCTTATCAAAAGATGCCCTTTGGTTTATCTAATGTTGGTGCTACTTTCCAAAAGGCAATGGATATGGCCTTTAAAATCCTCATGTACAAATTTGTATTGGTCTATTTAGATGACATAAATATTTATTCTAAGCATGCAACAGACCATATCAAACATCTGAGGAAAATATTTGAAAGGTGTAGAGAATTTGGGATATCTCTTAATCCCAAGAAATGTGTGTTTGCAGTCCATGAAGGAAAACTATTGGGATATATAGTATCCAAAAAGGGAATTACAGTAGACCTTGAAAGGATTGCAGCTATTCTAGAGCTACCCTTACCACATCACAAGAAAATTCTTCAATCTTTCATACGAAGGATTAACTTTGTCAGGCATTTCTTGCCTAACATTGCAGATCTGCTAAAGCCTTTGACAACAATGTTGAAGAAGAATACATCTTTCTGTTGGAGAAAAGAAGGGAAATCTATTTTCCAAACCATTAAAGAGTCTCTGACAAAAGCCCCTACCCTGTTAATTCAAACTTTAGTAAGGATTTTATCCTTTACACTTATGGAGGATCAGATGTTATTTCTGCAATATTGACCCAAGAAAATTCTGAAGGGTTGGAACAACCTATTGCTTTCTTTAGCAAAGGTTTAGAAGAATATGAACATATATATTATTTTGTGGAGAGACACATACTTTCTATAGTGAAGAGCCTTAAGAAGTTCATATATTTGTTAACCCATAGCAAGGTACAATTTAAAGTAACTCATCCTAGTGTCAAGGAATTCTTTCTTTCTAGGGACTTGAATGAAAAAAGAGTTGGTTGGATTACTAAGGTCATGAAATATGACATTAATATCCAAGTCACCAAGCTAGTTAGAGGAAGAGGTCTTTGTGAGTATCTGATAGAGGATGAGAGTTCAAAGGAATCAGAGAGAATGGACGCATCCCTAATCATGCATTCAACAGAAGATCATGTCGAGGCAGTAGGTTGGTTGCCTAACATGATCCATTATTTAAAAATAGGGGAATGCCCTGTAGATCTAAATTCAGCAAAAAGAAGGTACTATAGGTTACAATCTATTCCTTTTGTGCTGATAGATGACATTCTTTTTAGAAAGGATCACAATGGTGTCCTTTTGAGATGCATAGGTTCATAAAGGATAGCAGATGTCCTATTTGAATTTCATGACTGACCTTCTGGAGGTCACTTCTCTCCTAGGACTACTGCTTTTAAGATCATGAGGCTGGGTACTATTGGCCATCTATCTTCAAGGATAGCCATGATCATGTAAGGAAATGCGTCAAATGTAACTTGTGGCCTTGCCCCTTCAGCCCATCAGAATAGAGAAACCTTTCATGAGATGGGGCATAGATTTCATTGGAATGATCAATCCTCTATCAAGTGCAGGTCATAAATGGATAATTACTGCAATAGATTATTTCACTAGATGGACAGAGGCAGTGGCATTGAAGGAAGCAAATGAGAATGTTGTCCTAAGCTTTTATGATGATATAATTCACAGATTTGGTGTCCCTAACTCCATTATTTCAGATAATGCATTAGCATTTACAGGCCTAAGAGTGACTAAATGGGCAGTCAAACATGGTGTTTATTTGAATATGAGTTCAAACTACTACCCTTAGGGTAATGTTTTGGCAGAATCAATGAACAAGTACTTGATTAGGATAATCAAGAAAACCCTACAAGACAACCAAAGAGATTGGCACACCAAACTAAAATCTGCATTGTGGTTAGACAAAATTACCCCAAAGAAGATCATTGGGAATTCTCCCTACATGCTAGTGTATGGAAGGGAGGCTAAGTTGTCCATTTTAACTGAATTTCCATCCCTGGACTTAGCTACTCAGTATGTCTTGTTTGAAGAAGGGGATCCTTTACAAATTATGTATGCTCAGATTATGGAATTAGAAGAACACAGAGATAAGTCCATGAAGGATATGGAATTCCACCAGATGCAGACAAAGAAAAACTTTGACAAGAGAGCTAGGGCTAGGAGTTTCAAGATTGGAGATATAGTCCTCAAATGGGATCAATTCAAATCAAAGCCTGGCAGACATACTAATTTTGATTCCTTCTGGGGAGGTCCATTCATCATTATAGAGTGCAAGGAACATAATTCTTTTCAGCTACCAACTCTTGGAGGAGTTCCCTTGCCCATTTCTGTAAATGGATTCCATTTGAAACCTTGTTTCGAGGTTTGTCCTTCCTTGTAAATACTGTAGATGATTTCCCCGCTCTTTGTTCCTACTTTCTAGATTAATTTCCTGCTTTCCTTAAAGTGCTCATGCACAGTTAGTTGTTTCCCCTTCTATTTTCAATCTTCTTCCAAGTTTATTTTTGATCAAGTAATGATTCTATGCCCAATGGATGTCAAAGGCTACTGGTTCTCAATGTCTAGCAAGCAGACATCATGCAGAAATTGCCAAGAATGTTACCCAAATTTTCCCATTATAAAGATTTTGGCTACAAGTGGAGTAAAATGAGGCTCCCATGAGGGTTGAGCCCAGCCTGTGAGGTAGACCTTAGATTTTGATCTTGGTTGTGTTCTCTATAGTCTCTTTAGTCCCTGTTTTTCTCGTGCCCATGCAAAATAATCTAAGTGTTAAAGAACCTATGTATTTGATAAAACCCTAGTTACCCGAGACTTGTTCTATTTCCCTATTACCTTTTGGGTGACTTAAGTTCTTCAAATTCCCATGTGTGCATTTATACTTTGCATTAAGTCTCTAAGTCACGTGATAAAAGTAGAATATTCCAAATCATCTGGCGACCCGAAAACTCTTGCTAGTCTCATGATCTCTTAAAAGAAAAGCATATTCCATTTTGATCAGGAGACTCAACAATGATCATTTGATCAAATGATGATCAAAGGGGAGTTGGGTAATCTCTTAATATAAACTGGAGTTGGCAAAGGATTTGGAGATCACATGAATCATTGTAATTCCTACATACAGGTGTAACTTATGTTCATAGATGAGTTAAGTTGCAGCCTTTCGGTTGGGTGGTCCCGTAATCAAGGGTAATATTCTATCAAGGCACAGAGACTTGGCAGCCGCCATCCAATTTAAGAAAGTCTAACACTTTTTGCATGGTCTTGTGATAAAGCCAGGGTTAGCGGAAAGGTTGGAAGACTTAGCGGCAAAGAGAAAGGATTAACTTGGGGTTATGAGACATTGCCCAGGTAAATAAGGTGATCCAGTGGCTACATTTTAAAGTATAAAAGATTGAAATCTCAGCCATCAATACATATATCCATGCCACCTACCACCATTAGGATTTAAATATTCAAAGGAGATTCAAATATTTGATCTTAGAAGTTATTATAGAACCAGCTTGTAGAGAGGTAGATAGATCGGCCGACTTCACAAAAGCAAAATTGATGGTGGTAGGAGAGATTTTAGAGATATATATGATCGATCAAAGATATTTTTACGATGCATTTATGAATGAAACTGATAGTGTTAGGGTTTCAGAATATTCTATTGTAATCAATTGTAACCCTAACAAGATCAAATTGACTCCAAGCCTATGTGCTAGGGAGTATATATAGCAGTTTTAAGAGCTTTAGAAAAGAAGAGTTTTTCTAACTTGGAAATTATCCGTGGCATTCTTTCTGCACTCTGATTTCTGTAGTTTATAATCTTTCATTGATATTTAGATATTGCAAAAGCTTTTTGTGACATCTTTTCTGTCCATGGGCTTTCTTGTCTGAATCTCTCTTAATGAATTAGAATATATTGAATGATTTTTAGTGAAACATTGGAGTCCCTGAGCCCTCTTTCTTTTTGCAATAGTGTGTACTACTGTGGATGATTTGATTTAGATGAGTTTGTGGATATTCTATAGTCCCCTATATTTTTGTCTCATTCATGTGTCAAATTGCAAAAGTGGATGTTTGTTTGCAGGTCATAGTCTGTGTCTACTTATAGTAAATACGCCATTGTTTGTGAAATTACTTCTTTCCCCGAATAGCCTCTGTTTGTCTCGGGCCTCTCTATGAAATATTTATGCAAGCCTATCTAGGAAGTTGTGTTCTATTTGTTCCAAGGTTTCATGCTGAAATTAGTCAATGTGTTATGATTCAGGTCACCTTCGGTGTATCACCTAGTAGGATAATTTTCTTTCAGTCATTTCCCTTTCATGCATTCCTTCTATCCGTTTTCCCTCAAGAATTTACTTTCATGTTAAGAAGCAAATTTGGGTGACATATCAAGAGGAACTAGCCTAGAATCTGAAGATCTCATCTCAGTTAGCAAAAGGTCCCACAACCTTGAGATGATTCCCATGTTGTACTAGATTACCAAGACTACGAGAGCTTGGGTAAGGGTGCAAATATAGGTGTGTAACAACTACTATTATGGACACCCTTGGCCTAAGCAAGAAAAAATGTATCAATACTCTTGGGTTAAGAATTGCCTCCCAGCATGGTACACCTGAAACCCCTACCCGCATTACCATTAAAATTGAATTAGGAGACCATAAACAGAAAGCCCAACCCCTTAGCAAGACAAAAGGGAAAGCCCTATTAAAAAATATAAATTTTCCATCCAAGAGATTATTTTTGAAGATGAGGTTGTGAAAGATACTAGCACCCCTAGAAGATCTAATAGGTTGGCTACCCACTCTACTAGAAAGGGGAAATTGAAGGAAATGGTTTAGTCTAACATAGAAGAAGAAGATGGTAGGGGGAGTAAGGAGAATGAAGAAAAAAGAAACAAATAGAAGGATGAAAAAGAGAGGTTCATAGATTTGGAAGATAGCTATAAGACTGCTAACAACTCTACCCATGTTTTGATAGTATTAGAACTGAACCCATTTATCTCATTAATGACATGATTTTAGAGGAAAAGGGTCCAAAAAACCTGAGAACTGTAGAGACCTATAAGGCACACAGAAAGGGACCTATCTCAAATGCAACATAATAGTGGATGAGTTGGACAGGACTAAAGATAGGGTGGTCAAAATCAAAACAAAAATTGCAATCATCTCCAAGTTTAGGGCCTGTGAGTTATGCATGGCTTGACCACCTCTTTGTGCCTCCTACAAAAGAAGATCCTAGGTGTGGATGAGAGTGATGATGACAACTACAAAGATATTTCTATTCAAGTTCCTTATCGAGGACTGATCCAATGTGCTACAACAAGCAGGTTGCAAATTCAGAGGAGCTTGCTAGGGACAATATCCCTTATTTTTTTTTATGTTTTTTCTATTATTGGACATAGTTGTCTTTATGTTAAGACCTTTAAAGTTGTTTATTTTTATGGTTTTAATAATTGAAGTAGATTTGATTATGATAATATTATGGATGGCCCTAAGTGGTATTTTCTTAAGAATTTTAGTTTAGATAAATCATTGAACATGAGTTCTAGAGGTTATAGTTCCTTTTTATTATATTATTGATGGTTGTGTTTTGATGTTTTTATATTTGTAGTTTGTTGTTAATGTGATTCTACTATTTAGCCTACTTACCGTATGCCCTCTAGGTTGTTGTGCTATGGGACAACACCCTAGTTTGTTACTTTTAATATCAAAAATTAAGATCACACTCAAGGCTAGAAGTTTTTATTTAAACCTTTAATATTCATCAAAAAGTAGATAAGATGTTGGAGGAAAAATAGTTTAATTTCTGGAGCTTGACATTGACAAAGTATTGTGATATCATTCAATTTTATATTTTTTGGATTTGTAATCAAACAATAATGACCTGGCTTATTGGAATCCCCATTGTAGTGGAATGTAATTAAATCATGGTTAAGAGTCAATAATGATCATGCTGTTATTTTTTTGTTACATTTGAGTTTTATAGTTTGTTGTTTCAGTTCCCTATATGATTGGATAATCTTTCATTCGATCCTTTATTCATGGTTGCATGAACTGATAGATAATCCAATATCCTTTAGATCTTTTTCATTAAATAATGAACAAATAGATTTTATGTGATTATTGCATAAGCTTTTCTTTGTTTTAAGATCAACTAACATACAAATCAATTCAACCAACTATTATAATGTCAAAAAAGATTACTTTTTTTCTCTTAAATTGATTCCTTGAGATTTCACCACGAAGCTATATCAACTGCAAGCAATATAACTATTGATAACTTTCAGAAGGTTTTTTGTGAGGGGTTTTGTTAGTAATAACTAAGAGGGGGGGTGAATCAGTGGCCTAAAAAATATTCTAATAATCAACCCAAAAACTTAGTACCACAATATTAAGCCTCTAGTTATCTTCAGTCCTATAAGATGAATGCCTCCAAATAATATTATCAAATTACAACTGCTCAAAATTCTTTCTAAAACCTTCTACTATATGTTTACTGAATATCAGTCTTTTAATTTACCAAAAGATGGTAAATTATCTAGAGTATATTGATCAATCCAGATAAGTTGTGTGTAATTCAAAACACTAAAGTAATGACTCATAAACACATTGACACATGGATTTTTAATGTGGAAACCTTGTTAAGGGAAAAACACTTGCGACAGGTAACCCAAAATTTTCACTCTTCTGAAGTGAGCTCGGTGAAGAGCCAACCCTGTTAAAGGTTACAAACACACTGTTAGGTGTGACCTTGTTAGAGGATTTAAAATTTTAGTCTATCATTTGATATCGGGCATCTCTATGCTACCATCCTTGATCAAACACTCACTTGGCCTGTAAATAGGTATCTGGAATCTCATGCTATCTTCATGATCAAACTTTTGATACTTGTTGGGATGTATCTCAATATAGAAAGGATCTTTAAATCCCGCTCGGTTAAGAGACTTTTTGAATCAATGGTTAAACTGAAAAAGTATGATCTGTTCACATATACAACTTATACTTGCAGATTTTCAGATCTATTGTAATCTCATAAAACTATTTTGATCAATATATCTCAGTTTATACCTTTGCTGCACTTTGATTCTACTTGGTGATGTTGTGCTCTGTTTCTTAGTGTCAGTAGAAAAATTTAGCTCTTTCCTAAGCTTGATTGAGCAGGACTGTATGGCATTTCTCTTCATCGGTTTCTCTTCAGCATCCTCTTTTCATTAATTCACCCACCACACTTCATAATGAATTGAGTTGTCTCTTTATAGACATGATATCACCATTGTTTGGTTCTTGATTTTCTTGATCTTGGCATGATCCACAATTCTCACCAATTAGATTTAAAGAAAAAACTCATGTTTTATCTCTTAGAGATCTTCCTGCCAACTAGACAAAACATCTTTAAATGCATTACTTATCTCTGGCTTTATATTGTCAATGAAAACAAAGATAACTACTAGTTAACTCCATATTTAGCTATGCCAGCTAGATATTTTTTCATTTCTAAACTCAAGTTAATTTTGGTTTTAACTCTTTGACAGCTTCGATCAACACTCCAGTTCTCATCGGGCTTCTCTGTCGGTTTACACTATGTTTTTGGCTGTTGGTTATTCTTGTAATTCTTCTCGTCGGTAATGCTCATCAGTGTTCTTTCTCTAGCATCATTGTGACTTGACTTTCGGTGATCTCTGTCTGTCGATGTCCACTAACCATCAGTGTTTGAAGTCACATTGTGAATTCTTGTCTTTTATGCATTACTAAAGGCATAATCTTTTTCTCTTTGATTCTCTAAAGTCTTTGACACTTTTATTATAATCGATTAGATTATATCAAGTTGACATCAATGACAATACAATCCATTAAATGATTTAATGTCTTGCATTATCCTTCTGCATTTTGGTGATCAACTTAACATCTTCAAACATTTAATCAGTTACATGTCATCAATCTCTCCCTTTGGCATTGATGGCAACATACTATATTATCATACTATACTATCACTAATACAATATGAAATATACAGTTTCATCAAACTTTCCTAATGTAACTATTACAAATGTCTGGTTCTCGGTAAGCTCAAAAATAGCTTAGATTTTTTTTTATGCAGAAAGGTTGTCTACAATCTTGAATCCCTTCTCTGGATAGATGTATTATCTGATATTTTTGTTCTGATATGTGTTATTCCTTGATTGTTCCTCTTCTTGATAATCTCTTTTTCCTTTGACATCAATCTTTCTCTTTGTCTGAACTCTCTCCCTTTGTTACTTCTCTCCATTAGATGGATATTCATATGTAATCAATTTCTCTCCCTTAGAATATTGATTAACTCTTCCTTCTGATTCTCAAGAACTTCTACCTTCATGGATAATGATATAATCTCTCCCTTTGTATCATAATGAGATCATCTCTCCCTTTGACAAAAATTCCAAACAAAACACTTCTCCTTGTTTTTATCATCTATATCATGTTCCATCCCTTTGCATAATATATTCCTTGAATTTCCCTATCCATCAACAATACAATGTCTCTGGTTTTCAGTGCAGATTTGTAACTTGATATGTACAGATATATTTTTTGTTGTCCATCTCAGTGTTTGCATCAACATGATTGATCTTCAAATTTGATATAGGTTGATGCAACCTCCTAGTCATCTTACTGACCAATAGACAAGGGTTGGAACCCTAGTCTCTGTCTCAAGTACTCAAATGTATCCTTTGATAATGGCTTGGTGAATATCTCAGCTAATTGTTCCTTTGATTGAACATTTTCTAGTGTCACTTCCTTTTCTTGCACTCATTCTTTTAGATAGTGATACTTGATAGCAAGATGCTTAGTCTTAGCATGCATGACTAGATTTTTATAAATGTTATTTGCACTTGTATTATCACAATAGATAATTACTGTTTCAAGGATCTCCCTATTCAGACCTTCCAGGATTTGTTTGATCCATGCAATATTGGAGCAATTTGCAGTAGCAGCCACATACTCTACTTCTGCAGTAGACTAAGAGATGCATCCTTTCTTCTTGCTTATCCATGTGACAAGTTTGTCACCCATGAAGAATGCTCCTCTAGTTGTGCTCTTTCGGTCATCATTGTTTCTAGCCTAATCAACATCTGTATAGACTTGTAGCACAAATTTTCCTTCTCTTTTGTACCATAAGCCATAGTCCTCGGTGTTCTTCAGATATCTTAGAATTATTTTGACAATAATCATATGTGATTCTTTAGGATTAGCAGAGAATATTGCAACTATTCCAACTGCGTGTGCTATATCTGGTCTGGTGTGAACAAAACACATCAATTTTCTAATCATTGATCTATATAAGGTCTAATTTACCTCATTGGATTTTTCTTCTTTTTCAGCTTACATCCGGTAGCCATAGGTGTTCCAACTGGTTTGGAATCTTCCATCTTGAATATCTTTCGCACTTCCTTGATGTATTTGGACTGAGTGATGTATATGCCTGCATCTTGTTGAAGAATCTGTAGACCAAGAAAGAATTTGATCTCCCCAAACATAGACATTTCAAATTCCTTTCTCATTTCATTAGAAAAGGATTTGCATAACAATTCATTCCCCCAAAAATGATATCATCAACAAAAATTTTAGCAATAAGAATATTACCATCAATATCTTCTTTTAAGTACAGATTTCTATTTTCACTTGTTCTAACAAATTTTATGCTAATAAAATATGAGTGAAGTCTTTCATACCAGGCTCTTGGTGCTTGTTTCAATCCATATAAGGATTTATGTAGTCTAAACACCACATTTCTCTTGTCTGGATCAACAAACCATTCAGGTTGTTCAGTGTATACCTCTTCTTCCAATATTCCATTTAGGATTGCAGATTTGACATCCATTTGGTATACCTTGAATCCTTTAAATGTAGCATAAGCAAGTAAGATTCTAACTCCTTCTAGTCTAGCAATGGGTGCAAAGGTTTCTCCATAATAAATACCTTATTCTTGTGCATATCCCTTGCATACTAATCTCTATTTTTTTCTAGTGACTTCTCCATTCTCATTCAGCTTGTTTCTAAATATCCATTTGGTACTGATGACATTCTTGTCATCTGGTCTCGGTACTAGTGTCTATGTATTTTTCTTCTCAATCTATTCTATTTCTTCATTCATAGCACTGACCCATTCTTCATTCTCAAGTGTAGTGTTAACAAATTTAGGCTCAAAATCACAAAGTAAACATCTAGTGTTTAGTGACTTACTTCTTGTTCTTGTTCCAACCTTCTTGTCTCCTATGATTTGATTATGTGGATTATGTGTTCTGATATACTTGGCAAGTTTGGGTTCAACTTTGTGTTCATCATTCTAATTATCTTCTTGACCTTCGTTCTCATCTCCATTGTTCAGAACATCATCTTAAGGATATTCCTGATTGTCGGTAATTGTAGCCTGATGCTCGGGTGTAATGTTTTGATGCTCAGGAGAAACACACTGTTGCTCGGGTAGAGTGTCAGGTTTTGTATAAACAAACCTATTGTATTCCTATGGTTCCTTTTTGCTTTCCTTATCATTATTTTATGCAAATTCATCTATTTTCACATTTGCACTTTCAATTATTTTGTTAGATGACTTGTTAAGACATTTATAAGCCTTGCTTTTGGTTGAATACCCTAGGAAGATACCTTCTTCACTTTTGCAGTCAAGTTTTCTATTTCTATCATCCTTCAATATATAACATTGACTACCAAAGATTCTGAAGTAACTTACATTAGGTGTGTGACCATACCAAAGCTTATATGGTGTCTTCTTTGTGTCCTTCTTCAATTGTAATCTGTTTAGTGTGTAGACAGCAGTACTAACAGGTTCCCTCCAGAAATTTTGAGTGATGCTTTTCTCAATCATCATTGTTCTTGCACAGTCAACAATTGATATGTTTCTCCTTTCAACAATTCCATTTAGCTGTGGTGTTCTCGGTGCAGAAACCTATCTTTTAATTCCATTCTCATTGCAATAGTCAGTGAATTCTTCTAGAGTAAATTCCCCTCCTCTATCTGACCTTAAGCATTTCAATTTATTTTCACTTTTTTTTCTACCATTGCTTTATACCATTTAAACATCTTAAATGCTTCTAATTTATCTTTTAAGAACATGACTGTCATCATTCTAGAATAATCATCAACAAAGAGAATAAAATACCTATCTCCATAGTAGATCTTTGTCCTCATGGGTCCACATAGATTTGTATGGACTAATTCTATAATTGCAGTAGATGTATGGGTTTTACTCTTGAAGCTAGACTTTGTCATCTTACCTTTTTGACAAATCTTGCACATGATATGCTCAGGCTTAGTCATGCTCAGTAAGCCTCTAACATTCCTTTTGTTGCTTATCTTTATCATGTTGTCAAAGTTCACATGACACAATCTTTTGTCCCACAGCCATATGTCTTCATTTCTAGCCATTAAACAAGTGGTGTCAGTGTCATTAAGATAGAAAAGGTTACCTTTTGTCTTCTCACTAGTACCAATAAATCTTCCTGATTCATTGTAGATATTTGCCTTCTTATTTTCAAATGCTACTCTGTGACCTAAATTTTTTTGCTGTGAAACACTTAATGAATTGTAATTTGTTCCTTTAACCCAATAAGAATTTTCACATTTTATCAGGTTATTCAACATTATGGTTCTTTTACCTTCAACTAGACAAGGTGTATCATTTCTCATTCTCACTAAACCACCATTATAGTATTCAAAGTCTCAAAATTTTATTTATCACCAGTCATAAGGTGAGTGCAGCCACTATCTATGATCCAGACATCATTTTTACTATCTTTAGATATGAGTGAAGTTTCTACATACCTTTCTTCATCTTCATCTGAATCATCCTTCATGGCTACAAATACCATCTCGATGTCTTCTTCTGATTTAGTTTTGATGTCATCAACTCTGTTCTCAGCTAGGTAACAAGATTTCTTCCCTTTGTCCTTGTAGTCTCGGGTATCTCTCTTGTTATATTGTTAGTTGCTTTGATAATCTCTATTATGACCTTTATCAAAATTCTTCTCATATGATCTATCATTTCCTCCATCATCTTTTCTTCGGTTTGGACATCTTGCAGCAAAGTGTCCATCCTCTTTACAATTGAAACATACAAGTGGTAATTTATCTTTGTATCTACCTTTGCCTCTTTGCAATCTTTTAACCATAAGTGCTTCAATCTCATCAAGTCCTTGATCCTCATTATCACCGTCACTATCATTTCTAATAGCATGTCTATTACTTGAGTTACTTATCTTTAGAGAAGATTTGAATGCAGATTCTATAGATGGTAAGACACTATTATCAAAGTTGTTCATCTCAAATAAAATTATTCTACCTAGAGTAACTGTATTATTTGCAACTGCTCTCATTTCTTGAATAGAAAAAACTCTAATATCATATATAGGCAGTAAGGTTCTTAAGATTTTATTTACCACTATCTCCTCTTCAAGTACACCTCCAACTCCTCAGATAGCATTTACTACCTCTTTGATTTTGCAACTATACTGAGTGATGTTTTCTCCTTCTTTCATCCTTAGGTCATCAAACCTCCCTCTTAGGCTTTCTGCCTTTTCTATTCTTAGTACATTGGCATCTCCTTCATGTACCAGCTTCAACTTATCCTAAATTTTCTTTGCAGAGGTGCAAGTTTTGACATCTTTAAACTCAGCATCAGAGAGTGATGATACAAGTTCTATCATCATGCAGTTATGCTCATGCTTTACTCTTAATTACTCAAGAGTGTGAGGTCCCGTAGGCAACACATATTCAGTATCTAAGTATTGAACAATACCATTTCCAATACTTGATAGGTGGAGTCTTGTTCTACTTTTTTATGATGCAAATTTGTCTTTATTCAACTTGGGCACATCTCGTATGTTCATCTTGTGATATTTTTCTTGAGCTATTAAAATCCCTTTCTAAGAACAC
The DNA here is from genome assembly GCA_018584345.1 of Thuja plicata. Lineage (NCBI taxonomy): Eukaryota > Viridiplantae > Streptophyta > Pinopsida > Cupressales > Cupressaceae > Thuja > Thuja plicata. The sequence goes on along the minus strand of MU223915.1, from coordinate 1,230,331 downwards.
AAGCTTTGATACCAATTGTTCATAATAACTGAGAGGGGGGGTGAACCAGGGGCCTCAAAAATATTCTAATAATCAACCCAAAAACTTAGTACCACAATATTAAGCCTCTAGTTATCTTCAGTCCTATGAGATGAATGCCTCCAAATACTATTATCAAATTACTACTGCTCAGAATACTTTGTAAAACCTTCTACTATATGTTTACCAAATAGCAATCTATTAATTTACTGAAAGACAACAAATTATCTAGAGTATACCGATCAATCCAGTTAAGCTATGTGTAATGTAAAATAGTAAAGTAATGACTCATAAACACATTGACACAGATTTTTAATGTGGAAAACCTGTTAAGGGAAAAACCACTTGGGACCAGTAACCCAAAATTTTCACTCTTTTGAAATGAGATCGGTGAAGAGCCAACCCTGTTAAAGGTTACAAACACACTGTTAGGTGTGACCTTGTTAGAGGATTTAAAAGTTTAGTCTGTCATTTGATATTAAGCATCTCTATGCTATCATCCTTGATCAAACACTCACTTGGCCTATCAATAGGTATTTGGCATCTCATCATATCTTCACGATCAAAAATTTTGATACTCGTTGGGATGTATCTCAATATAGAAAGGATCTTTAAATCCTGCTCGGTTAAGAGACTTTCTGAATCAATGGTTAAACTGAAACAATATGATCTATTCACATATACAACTTATACTTGCAGATTTTTAGATCTATTGTAATCTCATAAAAATATTATGATCAATATATCTCAGTTTATACCTTTGCTACACTTTGATTCTGCTCAATGATGTTGTGCTCTGTTGCTCGGTGTCTGCAAAAAACTTTATCTCTTTCCTTGGATTGATTGATTAGGACTGTATGAATTTTCTCTTCATCGGTTTCTCTTAAGCATCCTCCTTTCATTCATTCACCCACCACACTTCATAATGAATTGAGTTGTCTCTTTATAGACATGATATCACCATTGTTAGGTTCTTGATTGTCTTGATCTTGGCGTGATCCACAATTCTCACCAATTAGATTTTTAAAAAAAAATCCTATTTTATCTCTCAGAGATCTTCTTGCCAACTAGACAAAACAGCTTTAAATCCATTACTTATCTCTAGCTTTATCTTCTCGATGAAAATAAAGATAACTACCAGTTAACTCCATATTTAGCTCGGCCAGCTAGATATTTTGTCATTTCTGAACTCAAGTTAATTCCAATTTTAACTCTTTAATAGCTTCGGTCAACACTCCAATTCTCCTCGGGCTTCTCCGTCGATTTACACTATGTTTATGGTCGTCGGTTATGCTTGTGATTCTGCTCGTCGGTGTTCTTGCTTGGGCATGACTATGACTTGACTTTCGGTGATCTATGTCTGTCGGTGTCCACTAACCGTCAGTGTTTGAAGTCACGTTGTGAATGCTTGTCTTTTATGCATTACTGAAGTCATAATCTTTTTCTCTTTGATTCTCTGAAGTCTTTGACACTTCGATTATAACCGATTAGATTATATCAAGTTGACATCAATGACAATACAATCCATTAACTGATTTAATATCTTGCATTATCCTTCTGCATTTTGGTGATCAACTTAACATCTTCAAACATTCAATCAGTTACATGTCATCAGGGTTCATGGCTAGTAAGAAGAAAAAGAGTGAAATAATAAAATTAAAAGTAGAGGGTACAAAAGTTCAAAAGCATATTCATTAATGTAAATTTGTGGAAATGATAAACACAAGATGAGAGAAAGTGGATGAAGATGATGAGTAGCTCATGTATTTGTTCCTTAAACATAACACAATTCAAGTATATTTAATTATGCATCCCAAAATATTAATTTATTTTGACTGAGTAAAATTGATGTATATTGTTTTTTTTATATTTAAATTTAAATTTTTTAATATGTTGAAATTTTTCCCTTTAAAATATCAAATACAAACCATTAAGATAAATTGTGAGGTTTAAGAATTTATTATGGACAAATTGTAGGGTTGACTACAATATTTTAATATTCTTAGTAATATTTGAGAATGAGGACGATTGATGTCTATATAAATAATTTTGATGAATAGTTTAACTCTAGAATGGTGTTAGCTAACAAATATCATATAATTTAAAACAATTATCTTGGAAACATTTTCTATTTAATTTATATAGTGAAATATCAAGACAAAATTAGCAAAATTAAAACTAATATTTTTAAATATTTGTATTCTATTTTTTATCACATTATTTATCTATAAAAAATTATTTTGAATTTATTTAATTTTAATAAAAAAATATTAAAAATCCTTCGAACCACATTTACAAATTTTATTGGTTGGTAGATCCACCACCATATTCTACTCTTGTTAGGTTGGTTCAAAATATCACAATTTATAAATTAGGTTTTTATTAACTTGGTTTATATGGAAATAGTTAGCAATAACTTTGGAAAAATAAAAACTAATGTTAAAAACCTCTTAAACTTTATTCTTTTTTAAAACATTTGAGTTGATTTTTAATTTTATTGGCCTAACTCCACCAAGCTTTACATTCACACAAATGCCATCAAGTATTTATGTGCTAGTAGCAAAAGGATTTGGCCATTTAGTGGCCCATGATTTCTCAAACCTTGGTTAAGAAAATCACTCTTCTTAACTCTCGCAACTAATTGATAAATAGTCATTTTGTTGCTATTTCATTCATTCATCATCATTAAAGATGAAAATAATGTTAAAAAATTTATTTATTTCCTTGATACTTTACTCTATGCTTGAAAATAATGTTAAAAAAATTATTTATTTCCTTGATACTTTATTCTATGCTTTTTATTCTAGTATCCAATGACAAAATACTAGGTGTTATAAGCAATCTTTTCTTCTTTAAGACATGTTGGTTAGATAATTTAGGTTGAAAATGGATAGATTTTAAGCTTTTTTTAATGGTTTTTAGAAAGTCATTATTACCATGAATTGGAAAATTCTCAATAATAGATTACAATTTTTTATTTTTTTTTAAAGATTTATCTCTTTTCTTGCTAGGAAATTCTAGATTTTCTCTAAAGTGTTGGTTGTCACTCATGTTTATTACTCTTTTTTTGGATGCCTTGGAAAACCCCTCATTCAAAGATTAAAAAATTGCTTCGATGTTTTTTATAGGCCTCTAGTGATGGACATCATGGATTTTGTCATGTTGCTTGTGAACTTTGTTCTCTTCCCTACGATTTATATATATTAAGGCATCTGGTCTTTTTTATGTAGCTCTTAGGAGGAGAAACTTTAGAAGGTTAGCACTAGGGTTTAGTACTGGAATTCTATTGTAATCAAGCATGTATATTGAAAGTATGTAAATTGTATGTTGCAGGCCAATTTGATGTAAATCTTTGATTCTATGATAATATGAATGTGGGATTTTGCATGTTTCCAGTTCATTGTTGAGTTCTTATTGATCTTGAGTTATTGATTTTCATTCTATTGACTTGGGCTGCATGGTTTAGACCATCTCCTTTGGGGAGACTCATGCCATGACTATGTCAGGTGGTATCAAAGTATGGTTAATGTTCCAATGAAATTAGACATGAGTTCATGAGCTTGCCAAGCCCTAGTTGAATCCATTATGGGGTGGCAGAGTGTGGATCTGGCCCACAATTGCAGAGGACTTGTACAAGGGGATTGCAAAGGAGTTGTTTATAGTTGAAGACTTTGTTTGGATTGTTTGGATTGTTTGATAGATCATCGAGTGAGAGGCAATTGGAAAATTTTAATCAGATCATCGAGCTGAGGCAATTGCATCTGAGGATTGGAAATATGCCACCAAGAAGGATTAACCCTAAAAGGCTAGAGAAAATGATGGAAAATTTCCAAAATGAAATGAGGAATGAATTATGTAATGTTTTAGTTGGTTTAAGAAGGAATCCTGAGAAATATGAAGAATATGAAGAAGTTGTTGAATATCTTGAGACTATAGAAACTTAGATACCTAAATATGAAGAGATATTGTTGAGAGCTATGACACAAGTAAGTAAAATTCATAGGATGGAGGTTTCTACTTTTTCTAGTTCATTGCATCCTAAGGACTTGATAGAATAGATTGGTGAATTAGAAGATTAATTTGAGCTTGAGGATATCAGAGATCCATAGAGGGTTAGGTTAGCAAAGACTAAATTGAAGGGTCATGTTGTCTTATGGTGGAAATAATTGTAGAAGGATAGAGAGGAAAATGGTGAAATTAAGATCACTAGATGGAGGCAAATGCTTGCTAATTAGAAGGCTAAGTTCATTCCAGAAGATTATGAAATGGAATTATTTGAGAAATTACAAAAATTGAAGCAGAAGGACATGAGTGTGAAGGAGTACACTGAGGAATTTTATAAGATAAAAATAAGATCTAGACACTCATAGATGTCTAACTAGAAGGTGGCTAGATATATTGATGGTTTTAAATTTAACATTCAAGATGAGCTAAGTATGCTGAGGATTAATACAGTGGAGGATTCTTATCAGTATGCATTGAAGGTAGAAGATAAGGTAAAGAGGAAACAGACTAACCCTAGAGGAAAGGAGAAGTAAGTGAATAGAAATGACAAGGAGGAGGAGACCATTGAAGAGGAACCTGATTAGAGGATACAAAGGAGAGGAAGTGGTAGAAAATAATTTAAAGGTACTTGTTTCAAGTGTAGTGGCATAAGACATAGAGATTTTCAATGTTTTGAGGGATCTAGTTAAAGTTTGGGTAAACAAAATTTTGTGGCACCTGAGGAAAAATCTATAGATGCACTTTTGGAGAGCATGGTATAAATTGAGATGTGAGAATATCTTAGGCTTAGGAGAGTTCTATTGAGAAAGAAGTAATTTGAACCTACACAAAGGAGGAATTTATTTTGGAATGTATGCAAATCACAAGGTAAGTGTTATAATTTTATTATGGATAGTGGTAGTAATAATAACTTGGTATCATATGAAATGGTACAAAATCTTGGTTTGAGGAGGCTTAAACATCCTTATCCTTAAGGGATAAGTTGGTTTCAAGATGATCATATGGTAGAGGTGAAAGAACAATGTTTGTTGAACTTCAAGATTGGGTGTTACAGAGATGAGGTATTTGTTTGATGTGGTATCTATGAGTGCTTGTCATGTTCTATGGGTATAGAACTTGGCAATATGATAGGGGAGATATCCATGATTGTAGAAGAAATTTGGTCATAATAGAGAAGTATGGAAAAAAAAATTACTTTTGTTCCCTTGAAGGAGAAAGAGGGGAAAAGTGCAAGGAACTTGAGCATTGTAAAGATTTATTGTTCAAAGAATTAGAATTTAGAGGCTATATTGAAGGAAGAATTGGATCGGAAGAAGGATCTTGAAGGTAGATCTAAGAACCAGTTGGTATTAGATAGCAAGAAAGGAAAGGTGTCACGACAGAGGACTTTGGTTGTTAATCAAATAAAGTATAGTAGTAGAGGTAAATCAGATGTGTGAAAGAGAAGAGGTGCTGCTAAATTTTATTTACTACTGAGTACATATGTGAGGTGTGATAGAGTAAGTGTAGAGAAGAATAAGTTGGTGGATTGGAAAGAAGATAGAACAGAGTTGCAGAGAGACATAATTGTAGATAAAGAGGATATTTGGATTAAGAATGAGACTGAGATTTATATCCTGAATCCTATAAGATGTTTATAAGTTCCTCTTATGGAACATATTTTCTCACATGGGGTGTTTGAGGCAAGAGCATCCCTGGGTCATTGGAAATCTTGCATCACCCAAAAATATTTCCTTTTTGTCTGTTCATGTTAGTCAGTTATGTTTTTTTAGTGGCGCTCCTTGGTTTTGGATCATTTGTTGTCACAAACTTGAAGGTATGTTTTTGACATCATGTTTTACTTATGTCTAGGTTTTCACCTCAATCTGATACTTTGTAGTGGATTTATCTTGGATTTATGTTTGGGTTTGTGTGTTCTTCATGTTCTAATGGCGAGTTATATTTTTCAATCTTGCAAAGAAATTCCCCGATCAATGAAGCTTTGTGACCCATATCATGATGTTCCTTGATCTTTGGTCGACGTCTATCTTAGATCACGCATCATTTCTACATCTTTGCATCAAGATCCTTATGATTTGGGTCCTGGCCTATATTTTTGCATTATGTTTTCTTATTCTTGGAAAATGTAATAGGTCTTGGCCGCCATATGTGTTGCAAAGGATCTATATATTGGGGCATCTTGTCTTTTCTATGTAGATCTCAAGAGGATAGCCTTTAGAAGGTTAGCACTAGGGTTTAGTACTGGATTTCTATCGCACTCAGGGAGGTATGTTGAAAGTATGTAAATTGCATGTTGCAGGCCAATTTTATGGAAATATTTGATTCTATGATAATGCAAATGTGGGATTTGAATATTTACAGTTCATTGTTGAGTTCTTATTGATCTTGAGTTATTGATTTCTATTATGTTAGCTCGCTCTACATGATTTGGACCATCTCCATTGGGGAAACTCTTTCCATGATTGCATCAAATCTGCAAGCCCTTTTCAAGAGTAGTGAGCTCCTTGGCCTATGGCCTAAATATTTATAATCTGTTATTTGTATTGTGAGTGTGATTCTCATCATGGTTTTCTCACATTGGTTTTTCACATAAAAATATGGTCTTCATGTGTTTGTATTTTCGTTATAATATCTCCATTATACTTCTTTGAATGGGAAACCCAAATGTGTGGTGGAATATGTATATACAGTATCTAAATGGAAAGAGGGTTGGATTTGGCGTACCTAGGAATGTTGAATTTGGATTGAGTGGTGGATGTGAATCATTGTTGTGAGGATTAGAAATTTCATGAAAAATTGTTAATGGTGGCTTTGGTGGATCAATTGGATTGAGAAAAGATTGATTGAGGATTATAATGCGTACCATTTTGGTATGTAGGTAAAGGATATGGTTGGGAAACAAATGGAAGGTTTTTTTAGGGTGGAACATAAGTATATTAGTGTATATGATTTTTCCACCTACTAACATGTGTATCATTTGCATTTTGTGTAGAAGTGGACATTATTGAAGATGTATATGTAGGAATATTAGGAAGAGATGTAAGAATGTGCATGGGAATCTCAACATGATAAGGAGGATTTTTAATATCCATGAAACTCAACACAATTGGTCACTTTCATAGTGTTTTCATCCATGATATGAGCCATACCACATAAAACTTCCACTTCAAGCTCATTATTTTGAATCAACCTCCTTAAACCTTCAATCAAGGGCATTGCCTCTCCAACCATATTCTCTTGAATTATAAATTGTTGAATAATTTTCAATTATTTTTCCCTACTTTGCACGAGACACTTGAGTAGAAGGGTTGTCCTCATCACGAGAAGTTTTAGGAGAGGAATTATCAACAATGGTAGGAATGATAGGTGCTATATTAAGGGAAGAGGATTCATCCAAGCTCCTAGGGAATAAGTTAGTCAATTTAGGATCAATACACTTAGTATGTAAAATTAGGAATTCATAAGTCTAACTTCTTCTCTCTAGGATATTAGATTTAGGAGAGGTAATGAAGCTTATACAGAAGAAAGATAAGGATAAGACAAATAATATATGATATTAAAACAATTGAAAACAATTAAAATGAAATAAGTAAATAAAAATGCAATATATAAATGAAATGGTTACTTAACAACCTATTTAAGCACTCAAAGAACATAAGAAATGCAACTAAACTCATATCAAAAAATCAAAATAGGGAATAAAGAGCATGTAGATGTCAGGTTCACTAGAATAAAATGACGATGAAAGGGTGGTGGGTGATCTAACCATGAAAATTGGAGATCAAACCCATTCTAATCAAACATTTCATTAGGGGAGATCCACACCAGTTCTAACTCCAAAAAAATTGAGGTAGGCAAGATTTGGATGCAAAGTAGTTTGAAATGATGCTCTCGACATTTTACTTATTAATTGATATAAATTGATTTGATACAACAAGGATTAGGTAAAGGAAATGAAATTGCACATTAATTAGCATACACAGGAAGCTACAAGTCTGATAATATAATACTAAACATGAACTTGGAAGGGAGAGATAGAGAGGAACTTGTCATTGAAATTTGGGCTCAAAATAGAAATATTAATTTGCTAGGCATCATAGTCCTAATATCTCTAGAAATAATAATGTCTACGTATCCAAAAATAGAATGTCACTCTAATGATTCCTTTGGAAAATATCCAAAAATGTTGCATATCCAAAATGTTGATGCAAATATGAACACACAATTGAAGCTAGAAAAAAATTCCAATCATCCAAAAATGTGTCAGACTAATTTTATAACCATAGACTATACAAAAAAATTTAGAAGTTCCCAGTCACTTTCTTAGGATTCAAATCTTCTTATCTCAGTCCACCTTCTCTATATCTACAACACTTTACCTATGGATATGTAAACCTACACATAAGAGTAAAAAAATTGGTGATTGTTTTGTATAGGGGCTTTCCTCATTCAATCCCTGAGAGGATTCAACCTTCCCTAAATTAGTAATGTCTGAAATAAACCTAAAATTTAAAGTAAAGAGTATTGAATCTCAATTACATACCTTCTCTAATGAATTCACCTTGTCTTGAAGCCTTTAGGAAAGGTAGATGATGCTAGGAAGGGAGCTCATGTATTTATTTACCCGTGAAGGAAATATATGAACTTGATCATGGATGCCATCTTGAATGCTAAACTTCTTCAATGCTTGACTCTCCTTCTTCATTGCCTTAGAAATGATCAAAATAGTTTCTAAATGGTTGATGAGAGAGAGAACTTGTGACATCTGGATACAAAAGTGAGGAGGGGGAGTCTCTTTTTATTGTAAACCTCAAGGAAACACGTGAAAAACCTAAATAAGATCAACATGGATAATATTTACTTTCTTGCCAAAAAATAACCATTAACATATTTAAAATTAGGACCTTTTTGGCTAGACTGTGACACCTAGCACCATAGTCCACTAGGACTAGGGTGCTAGGTGCCCCAGTCTAGTCTTAGAGGGATGAAATAAGGGTATGGTGAACCAAAAGGGAATTATTCTAGAAATTTTAGGCCTTGGGATGCAATATCAGTCAAATCAGGGGGCATGGAGTTAGGAGAACCAAAGTGAGGGCTAGGTGAGCATGTAAATATATGAGGATGCAATTTACAACACTATAGAAACTAATTACTAAAATTTAAAAAAAAAAATGAGAAAAGAAAGAAGCTAATAGTAGGAAACAAATTAACATAAAGATAAAATAAATAAAGGGATTACTCACATAGTTCCAATGTTGAAGCCTCCAACACAAAATATGATCTTATTCATTGTAGCTACACCTTACAGAAGTTTTATGAAGAGTTATGGTACCTTTTTCCATTGTTGTCAAAGGGGGAGAGATTCTATGTTAAAATACCTACTATTTTAGGGAGAACTGTGTTGAGGATATTGAGAAGATTGTATTGAGAGAGAACACTTTTTGGGTTGATAGATTTTCCCATATGTTGCCATCAATGCCAAAGGGGAAGATTTTTGGATGATGTTGGAGTGGATACTACTAATTTTGTTGGAATTTATGTTGTGTCACTGATGTCAACATATATTTTTTTGTGGAGGAAGAATAGACTAGTTATTACTATTGTATGATGACTAACATAAGTGTACAGATACTGTATAGATTAAACAGATCGAGCGAAGATGAGGATATGTAGAAGGATGTATGATGATATTATTTCTAAGGTCGCTTGACTTAATATTGCATATTGGATGAGTTACAAATGTTTTGGTAAAGGCTAGTTTCTGGACTATGACAGTGATGATTGACAAAGTGAGTCTCTGTATTTTGAGTATATCTTACAGGTGATGATGATTCAGGTTATGAAATATTAAGGGATGAAAAAATACATGTTCAATAATTTTTGTGATGGGTCACAAGTCATATGAGTGATGATTATGTCATCTATGGCGTGTATTCTAGAGGAGACCTATTTGGGGTCAACTTCAGAGATGTAGCATGTATTGTGGATTGGATCTTTGGACTATATATGATGTATTGCAATTGATATATACTTGTTTTAGATACCGAGTGTATCTTAGCAAGGGGTTAAATATTTATTTGTATATTAGGAAAGCTTAATTGGATGACCTAAATAATTATTGTAATAAGGTATATATGATAGATATTCTATTTTGAAAAGATGTGTGTATGGATGTATGTATTTGTATGAAGAGAAGGTTATTAACAAAGAAGTGAGGAAACTGTAAAGCTTGATTGACTGTTGGATGTAGAGAAAAGGATATTTTCATTGTACTTCATTGGAACTGACCAAGCAAAGAGTTTCTATCATATAGTTCACTGGATTGTATATTTTCTATATACACTTGTTCGGATTGTAAATCCTTGAGGGTGGATTTAACCTTATTTGGGCAATGTGCCTAGGTAGTGAGCCCACTGTTACTCTTGACTCCTAATAGGGCATGTCCTTTAACAAGGATGGTGTAATATAAAGTTGTAATAAGCTCCTAACAGGGCTAAATCTTTTAACAGGGATACTATACTCTCAGTACATCATTTGTGGGTGCTAATTCCCACTGGGGTTTTTACCTTTAACAGGGTTTCCTTGACAACAAAGGATTGTGTTATTGTGTTGGCATTTATTGTGTTATCATTTGATGTGAAGTTTTGGTTTATAAAGTTTAATATTTAATAATATGTCTCACAATGGATTCACCCTCCCCTCTCAGTTGTGTTGGTGGAATTTTATTCCTAACAAAACTATGACATTCTTCATTGTACCTACAAGAAAACAAGAGGAGACAAAAATGTTTTGTGGTTGTGATTTAGAGGTTTCCCACAATCAATCTCCTACTTTTTTATTTTTGTCACCATGAAATACCAAGATGGACAAATAGTAAAAAATGATGATAAAAATGTAAATAAAGAAGATCCAAAGAAACTATGCTAGTACCAAAGACAAGTTAAACAAGTAATGTGATAGCCTGAGAAGAAGAAAATTCCCTTCAACACCAAAAATGGAAAGCTTGTTGGAGTCAGGAAAGATTATAGACCTCCCAAGTTGATGAATTTTTGTTGTGAATGATAATAGTGGTGTATTATAGAGAGCGAAAGAAGAAATGAAAGATCTAGATACCTAGCCAAGAGCAATAAAATGTGAACCATAGAGATAGAAGATGTTAAGTTGATGATCACCAAGCTGCAGAAAGTTAATGCAAGACATTAAATCAGTTAATGTATTATATTTTCATTGATGTCAACTTGATATAATCTAATTGGTTATATTCAAAGTGTAAAATACTTTAGAGAACCATAAAGATTAAGGTTATGCCTTAAGTAATGCATAAAAGATCAGTATTCACTAAGTAACTATAAACACCGATGGGCAGTGCACCCCGACAGATAGGGAACCCCAAGAGGAAAGTCACAGTGATACCTAAGCATGAAACTTGAGCAAGCATTACTGATGAGTAGAATCACAAGAAATACCAACAAGTAGAATATCAAGCATTACCAAAAAGAAGAAATTTACAGTGTTTCCCGATGGACAGACAACCCCGATGGAGATGCCCGAGGAGAACTGAAGTGTTGACCAAAACTAACAAAGAGTTAAACACCGAAAAGAACTAAAGTTCAAAAATGACAAAATACTTAGCTGGAAAGAGCTAAAGAAGGAGTTAACTGGTTGTTAATATTATTTTCATCAACAAGTTAAAATCCACAAATAAGAGAAAGATTTAAAGTTTTTTTATTCCAGTTGTCAAAGAGAAATCTATGGGATAAAACTAAAGTAAAGTTTTAAAGAAAAGAATTGTGGATCATGCCAAGATCAAGAAAGTCAAGAACCTAGAAATAGTGAATCATTTCTATAAAGAGACAAGCTAATTCATTATGAATAAGAGGGGTGAATGGAGAAGAAGACGTTGAAGAGAAACTAATGAAGAACAACTTCATATAGTCTTGATCAATCAAGCTGAAGGAAAGAGCTAAAGATTTCTGTGAACACCGAGCAACATAGAAGCACAACATCACCGATCAGAAAGAAGTGGAGAAAAGGTACTAAAAGGAAACATTGATTAGAAAGGTATTATGAGCTTACAATAGATCTGAAAATATGCAAAGTATAGCTGTATATGTGAACAGATCATTTATTATTTCAATTTAACCATTGGAACATAAAGTCTCTTAACCGAGTAGGACTTAAAAATCCTTTTATATTGAGATACATCCTAAGGAGTATCAAAAGGTTTGGTCATGAAGATAGCATAGATATGCCAAATACCAATTGACAAAATACACTGGTTTTGGTCATAAAAGGTAGCATAGAGATGCCAGATATCAAGTGACAAACTATTCTCTTTAAATCCTCTAACAAGGTCACATCTAACAATGTGTTTGTAACCTTTAACAGGGTTGTCTCTTCACCGAGCCCACTTTAGAAGAGTGAAAAATTTGGGTTGCCAGCCCCAAGTGGTTTTTCCCTTAACAGGGTTACCATGTTGAAAATCCATGTGTCAATGTGTTTATGATTCATTACTTTAGTGTTTTGTATTACACATAACTAATCTGGATTGATCGGTATACACTAAGCAATTTATTACATTTCAGTAAATGAAAGACTGATAATCGGTAAACAGTAAGAATAAGGTTTAACAGTGAACTTTGAGCAATAGTTATTTATTAAGATTATTTGAAGGCATTCATCTTGTAGGACTGAAGACAACTAGAGGCTTATAATTGTGGTAATAATTTTTTGGGTTAATTTATTGGAATATTTTTTAGGCCATTGATTCACCCCCGACCCCCCCTCTCAATTATTATAACAATTGGTATCAGAGCTTGTGTGCTTAGAAGGAAGGTTTCAAGACCTAAGAAAAAGATCACAAGATGAATAAATGATATGTGCCCAAGTTGAACAAGGACAACTTTGCATCATGGAAAAGAAGGATAAGACTCCACCTATCAGGTATTGGAAATGATATTACTCAATACTTGGATACTGAATATGTGTTGCCTATAGGAACTCACATAATTGAGCAATTAAGGGAAAAGCATGAGCATAATTCTATGATGATAGAACTTGCTTCCTCACTCTCTGATATTGAATTTGAAGATGTCAAAACCTACACCTCTACATAGCAAATGTGAGACAAATTTAAGTTGGTATATGGAGGAGATGCTAATGTACTAAGAGCTAAGGCAAAAAGCCTAAGAGGTAAATTTGATGACCTAAGAATGAAAGAAGGAGAAAATATTAGTCAGTACAGCTACAGAATAAAAGAGGTATTCAATGTTATCCGAGGAGTTAGAGGCATACTTGAAGAAGAGACAGTGGTAAGTAAAATCCTAAGAACCTTACTATCTATATATAATATTAGAGTATCTTCTATACAAGAAATGAGAGCAGTAGCAAAAAATAATGTCACTCTAGATAGTTTGGTTGGTAGAATGATTTCATTTGAGATGAATAACTTTGATAACAGTTTCTTACCATCTATTGAGTCTGCATTCAAATCTTCTTTAAAAAAAAGTAAGTCAAGTCATAAACACACTATAAGAAATGATAGTGAAAGTGATAGTGATGATCAAGATCTTGATGAGATTGAAGAACTAATGGTTAGAATATTTCATAGAGGCAAAGGTAGATACAAAGGTAAATTACCACTTGTATGTTTTAGTTGTAAAGAGATTGGACACTTTGCTGCTAGATGTCCTAACAGAAGAAAAGATGATAGAATTAATGACAAATCATATGAAAATTAGTTTGATAGAAGTGACAATAGAGATTACTGAAGAAACCAACAATCTGGCAAAAGAGATACCTGAGACTATAAGGACAAAGGGATGAAAGCTTGTTACCTAGTTGAGAAAAGAGATGGAGATACTGACACCGAATCTGATGAAGACATTGAGATGCTATTTGTGGCCATAAAAGATAATTCAAATGAAGAAGAAAGGTATGTAGAGACTGAACTCATATATAATGTTAGAAAGAATGATGTCTAGATTATAGATAGTGCCTACACTCACCACATGACCGGTGATAAACAAAAGTTTGAAACTTTTGAGTATTATAATGGTGGATCAGTAAGAATGGGTAATGACACACCTTGTCCAGTTGAAGGTAAAGAAACCATAATGTTGAATAACCTGATCAAATGTGAAAATTCATACTGGGTAAAAGGACTTAATTATGATGTATTGAGTGTTTCACAGCTGAATAACACAGGTCACTGAGTAGCATTTGAGAATAAGAAGGAAAAGATATTCAATGAATCAAGAAGGTTGATCGCAACTGGTGAACAGACAAAAGACAAGTTTCTACACAAGGAACACCACAACAAAATGGGATTGTTGAAATGAGAAACAAATCCTTTATTGATTTTGCAAGAACACTGATGATTGAGAAAAGCATCACTCAAACATTCTGGAGGGAAGGTGTCAGTATTGCTGTCTACACATTGAACAGAGTACAATTGCATAAAGACACCAATAAGACACCCTATGAGCTATGGTATGGTTACACACCCAATGTAAGTTACTTCAAAAATTTTTGTAGTCAATGTTATATTTTGAAAGATGATAGAAATGGAAAGCTTGAATCCAAAAGTGATGAAGGCATCTTTCTAGGGTATTCCACCAAAAGCAAGGCTTATAAATGTCTTAACAAGTACTCTAATAAAATCATTAAACGTGCAAATATCAGAATAGATGAATATGCAGAGAAAAATGATGAGGAAAGTAGAAAAGAACTAGAAAAAATATAAAATATTTGTTTACACTGAAGAACCTGACACTCTACTTGAGAAATAGTGTATCACTCCCGAGAAATAGAACATTGCACCCAAGCATTAGGATGCAAACACCAAAAATTGGAAAAATAATATTCTGAGAGATGGAGATTAGAATGAAGGTCAAGATGATGTGTTGATTGTATTTCCTATTTGTAGTCTGCCCTGTAAAATTTTGAATTTTACAGTCATTCGTATGCTTAAAGAGTTGAAAGTCATGCCTAAAAATTTCTCATATATCTCTGCAAATAATGTTTTAAGCCCTAAACCTAGTGAAAAATGCCAAAAACCCTAAGCGCTAGGGTCATTTCTATTTGAAAATGCAAAAAATCCCTAAATTATCAATTGAGTTTCTATTTTCATATTACCTTTTCCAAAACTTAAGTCTGAGATATATGCATGTGCTAAAAATGTTTGTTGCTTAATCTCGTAAAGAAAAATGAATATTCCATTCAATCTGGAGACTTAGTGAAAAGCATTGGTCACGTTGTCTCTTGATAAAAAGAATATGCTTCAAAAGATATGGAGACTTAATGTTGACCGCTCATCTCAGATCAAATCAAATGGTGGTCGGGTTGTCTTGTAATAAACCCTACAGTTTAGAAGTTATCTAGCGACACTGAGATTTAACAGTCGATAAGTCTCTGAATGAACCTAAGTTAAATTTCAGTTTGAATGATAGTGTTTTTGCCTAGTTGTGAAAGAGATCTTGAGTTAAGATGAGAATCAGGAGACTTAGCGACAACCACAGGATGAAAGCCAGATCCAACGGTAGTCGCAGTAAGAAGTTGAAAAGTCAAATAAAATCTGGTGATCAGGAGATAAAAGGAAAATTATGACATGTGTTCATCAGTCACGTAGTATCTAATAAGAAAAAGTGTACCTGGCGACTTGGAGACTGTAGTCATGAAGTCTCATGAAAGATTAGGGTTTTCTATGAGAATCAAGAGACTTGGTGACAACTGTCAGATGTAGAAGAAAAGAAGATCAACAATAGTCGCATTATCTCTAGATGTAAATAATAAAAGTAAAACTATCAAGCGATAAAGAGACAAAAGGTGTTTGTCACGTGGTCTCTAGATAAACCATGAGTTCAAAGATTGGTTCACCAACAAGGAATATAACATTCACCAAGTCTCCAGATGTAATCTGAGGTTAAAGAATAGTTAAATGATGGCTTAGTTGTGGTGTCTCTGTAAGAAATTGAGTTAAGTGAAAACATCAAGTGACATGGAGATAACTGTTGATTTGAAGATTGATCCAATGACAATCGCTAAGTCTCAATGACAAACCACAGTTAGAAAGAACATCAAGCGACAAAGAGATTACACAGTCACTAGGTCGCTAGAAGAAAAACTAGAGTTAAAAAGAAGACTTTTCTCCGACACCATGGTGGATAGTTGCTAGCCAATAGGATATCAAAGATTTTTTCTAGATGGAAAAGAAGCCGAGTTGTGATTAATGGCAGCCAATCAGATTTTATTTCAATCTCTTTTTTCAAATTTTATAAGGTTTTAATAAGCAAAATGCACTCATTGATAATTGATTACATCTCAGTTTGAAATGCCATGGCTAGAACCAAAATTGATGTCAGAGTGTGTAAACTAATGGCACAAGTGATTAAATTGTAAGTTTACCAGTTTTGAAGAATTGGCTACATTTATTTCTCAATTATAAGTAAGCATATCCATTGTTATTTCATTTTTACCAGCTTCCAAGTTTTTAGAGCTAAAGAGTTTTATAAGAGTTTAGCATTTTCTAAGAAAAATAGAGCTCTCCAGCAGTGTATATTGAGAAAAGTGCTTTCCTAGTTCAGAATTCAGAGGGAATTGTGATTGGAAGTATTTTCAGTGCTCAGAAGTTCAAATTACAGAGTAATTGGAAGCTTGTGGTGAGGGTTTGTAAGAGATTTGTTTCAATGTTGGTTATATGTATATTGGAATAGAACAAGATGAGTCAGGCAGTGAGTGTAGCATCTACCAGTGGGAGAAGTGATGATGTTGATGATGATATCAAAGGAAAGCGCAACTACTCTAGAGAATTCATTTCCTTGTTGTCGAGGTCAAGCCAAAATAGAAAGGTAAGTGTTGATACCATTATAGATTATTTGAGTTTCATTAGGGATGTTAAAACCCCAGGATCCTCTAGTTATTCCCTGTTTAATTATTTTTATAATTATAGTGATGAAGCCGTGCCTATCTCAAACCCATGGACCTGTGGATTGGCCAAGTTAATTGTCCCAGATATATTTGTAGATGCCAATTTCATCCTAGAAATGGTCAGTAGGTATGATACCCTGACCAAAACAATCAAAAGGGATGATGACAAAGCCCTAGTTACCCTAGAAAGGAATTCAATCATGAAAGCCTTCAATGTATACCATCCCATGGCCACTGAGATCAATTTGAAGAGTTTAGAGAATAGATATATGAGACAGAGTGGCATTGCTTCCAAATTGATTCAGGAACATCATTCCAAGGAGAATGAATAACTATATTGCACCTATTCTAGGGATTTCCCCATACTACTACAAGGACTTGAACTTCTATATGAAGTATATATCATATGCACTATGCAGAGTGATAGGAAAGGATGGAGGACCAGAGAGAATCACCTTAGACATCCTGATGATGGTCCTAGATATGTAGAGCCCTCACACTAGTACCAACTATGATTATGTCAAGTATATCATAGATCAAATGCACCAGGGGTTTGTGGATATACAGAACAAGGACAACCCTAGATTCATGCATTACTCTATTCTAATGCATTTGATTTTATACTATAATTTACCCATCATGAAATACCAGTGTCTAAGGCCTTAGAGGTTTCACCAAAACCAGCCCAACCCCATTCAATTTTGGTTGAGAGTGTGGAATTACACCTCAAGAGAACAAGAGTTTTGTGCATTCAAAAATTGGATAGTGTATCCAGTTCTTAAGTGCCTAGGTGTAAACAAGACTAGGCTACCAGTTAAGGTGATACAACTACTCAGACCATGCTAATATCTTGACAAATGGCTAGGAGATCACAACCGGGGTGATTTCTACAATGAAAATAACTTCACATTGATCAGGGTATATGGTTATACCCACCCTCTCCATGTTTTTCCATTCCATGTCCCACCAAGGATTACAACAATGGAATTCATCAGGCAACTAATTTCAACAGATAAGGAACACCTTGCTCCTCATAGGAAGGGTACATTTACCCCAAGGCAGTTTAAGATTTACAATTTTACAATTGGAAAGAAGGCATTGGACCCAGTAAACAACTGGATGAGTCATTATAGGATGAATGTGGCTCTTTACAGATATATTGACATGGAGGGCTTCATCCTGAGTGCAAAGAAGTTGCTGACACCTACCAT
Organism: Thuja plicata; assembly: GCA_018584345.1. Lineage (NCBI taxonomy): Eukaryota > Viridiplantae > Streptophyta > Pinopsida > Cupressales > Cupressaceae > Thuja > Thuja plicata. The sequence goes on along the minus strand of MU223915.1, from coordinate 1,212,170 downwards.
CCTATACACAAAAGACCATGAGGAATGCATGGAAGAGGACCTGATAAGAAACATTTTGGAGGATGAGGAGGTGGATAAAAGAGCTGAAAAATTTAATGAACTGATGGACCTAGAGAAACAAGTGAAGAGAAAAGGCATTAATTTTTGAGGTTTCTTCCCAGACATGCCATATTTGAAGAGGCTAGATGTAATGATAGAGTCCCACACTCTCCTATGAAACCAATTGGAAGATGCACTTATAGTTCTAGAGAAGGGCCACAAGGGGCACTCATCATCAGAATATGATGATGATAGTGATGAAGAATACTCAACGCCCAGTTCCACTCTAGTTAACCAAGCATTTGTTGAAGAAAAAGTAGCTGAGGGTGAAAAAATAATTGACTTAACAGAGGTCCCTAAGGCTGAGGTTACAAATGAACCCCCACCTAAAAGACAAAAGGTTGAAACAGGGGAACCTTCTTAGAAGAAAGAGAAAAAGAAAGATAGGATTGGTGCTCTCATAACTGGAAACAGAGCATATGGCCATCAATTGAGGAAAAAATAAGGGAAAGAAAGAAACTATAGAAAGATGAGGAAGAGGAAGTAGAGATGCCTCTTAGGACATGCACAAATGAGAGAGTGATATATCAAGATCAATTTCTGAAAGATGATAATTTCATCAAAACAAAGGAATTCAAGGACTTCCTCATCTAGAATAAGCAGCAACAAGTTGGTGCATAGTTGCAGTTGGCAGGTGGTGACCCAGTAACTAGAGGCTCTTCAAACATTGCATGATTATGATCCTGAATCAGAGTAGATCATACTTGAGCAGGCAAGGCAATTGGTCAAGGCTAGTAGTATGCTACTAGTGGAGAGTTGGGATTTAGCCTTTGCTTTTATTATTGATCAAATTAGAAAACAACCTGATGTAAAATTGTCATCAGAAACATAGGTTGGGGACATGATTAGAGGATTTGGATATAACCCAAAGTCCCAGGCATTAGCAATGTGGAGCTTAGCTCCAAAAGATCAAAAGCTATCCTTATTAAACATTTAGGAGAAAATGGAAGGCAATAAGATAATCTGGTCAGCCCAGAACACATGAGACTTGGATATTTCTCAAGTGCTCACACATTTTTCTCAACTAAATGAGGCTAAGGTAGTTCAAATGTTTGAGAAATTAAAGAATCTCACTAGTGAAACTAGTGATATTGTTAAATATAGAGAGCTGGGGTTGATTAAAATTAAGGCACAAGAGAAGCTCATAGCAGAGCTTACACAATAATTTCTTGATATGCCAGAAGTTGACCCTGTAGAGCCAAAAGTGTTGGAGGATTTTGATATCCAAACAGAGGATACAAGGGATACATCAATAGAAATAGAACAAGAGGTAAGGGAGCACAACAATGTGATATTGGGTGCATTAACATCAATTTTGTAGCATAGGGTAGATACCATAAAGGATAAAATGTATGTATTATATGGAGCCTATGGAAAATTACCAGGCCTACAAGTAGAGGTAAACAATTTTATCTCAATTTTGAATCCCTATTATGAAACATGGTCTGGAAAAACAACACTTTTTGAAAGGTTGGCATCTTTGCAACCACTTAGGCCAGGCCTACCAGAGATAGTGAACCTGGTTGGGACTAAGATAGAACAAATAGGAGCCACCATGTCATTTTTTAAAGGAAAGGCAAATCAAATAGAGGCAAGGTTAAATATGTTTGGGCCAAGTTACAATAGATTTGTGCCTCCCATCAAATCAGAGGACAATCAGATTAAGCCACTAGGGCTATGGGGCTCAGAGTTTGATAATGTACTGACTAATAAAGAGGTTTATGTTTCTGATCAAGGAGAGCTGGACATGGAAATATTTAATAAGATTTTGGATGAAGCAATTAAGGTAGAAATAGATTGCAATAAATTCATCACAGATGTCAAAAGCATAACTGATGTCAGGTGGGAAAGATAGAAGGCCCAGTTGGAGAGTATATAGAGCTTTGAATGGCCAAAGGAGGAAGATGTTATAGCATGGGACATCTTGACGAAGCCCAAGATGAAAAATTATGTTACAGTTGACCTGGACATCATGGATGAAGAATAGGAGGACACATGGCACCTATTCTTTGAGCACAAGAAGGTTAGCAATCTTAAAGACTAGTGTAAGTTAGCCTGTATTGGCGGTCACTAGATCTCATTACAAATATCATATTCAATCCTGAACATATATAGACAAAGGTGCCAAAGATCACAAGAAGACAAAAAGAAATCAGATTTCATTCTTCATTTTTTTCTATCCACCGCTTGGTGTTTTCTTGTCTTTTGTCTCTTCTATGTTTTAGGGTTAGTTCTTTTAAACCATCTGAAGCTTGTTCCATCCTTATCTTAAGGATTCCAAGATGGTTTTAGGCCTATATATAGAACTCATTGTAACATTTTTAATGGCGGCGGATGATAATGAAATATAATTGCAAGGAAAACTACTAAAATTTGTCTAAGCCTTTGTACTAATTGTCTATCTGAATGTATTTGAAGCTTTAAGAAATTAATACAATATATTGCAATCTCTTTTTATGTATCTTGATTATCTCATTTCATTTATGTTATAGTTCTTGTATGTTTATTTGTAAGGCACTTAGACACACTGAGCACAAGGTGATTGTGCAGTCATTTGTGAGCTCCTTCAAGGAAGGATTAATTATTTCAAGTGACCCCAGAGAACTTAGTATTAGTGTAAGGATTTGATGATAGTTATAGGAATAGAGGATAATCTATAAGGTGTTTTATCTTTGTCACAAGTATTTTATTGATCACCTTACTATGGATTTATACCAGATATTGACTCTGTAGCCCATAGGAGCAGGCACTGGTTTGTAGTTTTGCATAAAACTATTCAATTCATCTAGAATTTAAAGAACAATCATTCAATTACATTAGATTTATAAAATAGCATACATCCATAAGAAATTGTACTCACAAATTATACAATTCAAGTTTACTGATTCCTTTTAGAGAGAATCAAAATAGGTTATCCCTCTTGAAGTTCATAAGGACTGAAAAGGGAAGAAGGATGAGAATCCTTATTGCATTACTATTTTCTATTGTTGAAATACTAGTTTGGATGATTAAGCTCTATATTAGGATATTTATAGTGATTTTCATAGTCATCTACTTATTGATCCATTAAAAGGTATTTTAGCAAGCTAGTAAGAAGATATAATCCACTCTAAAGATATTGTCAATCAGTAACCATTCATAGGTAATACATGCCTAAGTCAGTGGATCTCAAAAAAGAAGGAGGAGGTAATAGTTTCCCTAGATGCTATCTAATACCCTCATTAATTAGGCATTTCTCTTGCTTGAATCAGTTATTTCAATATTGGGAGTCATAGAGTTAAAACAAGCATCCAAGAATATTGAGGTTCAGCAAGAAAAATCCCTAACAAACTAGCAACTCTTTAGGGGACAGAGATTATAAAGTCTTGATTAAAGTATTCAGAATCTCTAGTTTCAAAAGACAAATCAAATTTACAGTTGAAGTTGCCTAAGTCATTTTTATAGTATTCATAGTTAAAGTTCTACTGTATTTCTCCCAAACTAGTGTTGGGTGGCGACTCTAAAAGTAAAATCTATGTGATCAGTGGAAAAGTCAAGTATATATTTTCAAATATGAATACTAGGTCAAAAATGAGAAACAATCCTGAAGTTGAGTTGGATAGTGGGATCCCAACTAGTTTGAAAAATAATATGTCTTGGAGACAGAAGAAAAACTAAGCAAACATCAATGATTCTTCTCCAAGAAATGAAGAGAATAGAACTAGAAGGAAGAATACTAATCAGTCTAGTCATGAGGAGAGTTCCTCAGAGTATGTAGAAGACCCAAGCCTTGGACTAGACACCTATGCAGTCACTATCACTTCTAGTGAGAGAGAAGGAACATATACAATTAGATTAGACTCTAAAGTTCCTTCTAATGAGCTTGTAGAGGAAGAAAGAATCCTCATGAAATAATTAGCCCGTATTCAACAAATGAAAAGGGAAAAAGAACATAAAAAGAAAAAAACATGAGCAGAAAGATGTTGACAAGTATAGGAGAAGATCCTTGAGACATAAAGCTGCAAAGAATATTGAGAGGTCTCACAGAGACCAGGAGACTCCCAACACCCACAAAATTTTAGGTCCTCAAGACTTCAAAGATAAAGGAAAAAGTAAAGTTGCAGAAACAGAAGTTAAGGAGCCAAAAACTCAAAAGAACCTGACTGAGAAAATGTCTAAATTAGACATTGACCTTGAGAATATTAAAAAAGAAAGAGAAAATATGGCTAAGATGTTGGAGAAAGTTGAAGCAGAAGCTGTTACTATTGAGATGAAAAGAAAAATTGATTTCTTGCAGTCAACTACAATCTCCTTTGCTGATACAAAAAATTATACAACATCAAAGAACAAGGCTTCTTTTAAAGACCATAGAAAATTCTTTTCTCATAAAGATAATAACAAATTCCAAAGAAGACATCTTCCTGTAGAAAGGTACAAACAGTTTTCTTTCTTTGGAATTCCAGGTTACCCTAATGCAATACCATAAGATATGGGAGAGAAACTTCCAATATTTTCAGGAAATAATGTTGTAACTTGTGAAGAACATTTAAGAAAATTCTTTGATGTTATAGATGATTTAAACATAAATCATGAATATGTTCTTATGAAATTATTTGTACAATCTCTAGTAGAAGATGCTAGGGAATGGTTTAGGAGTCTATCTCATGGTTCTGTAGCAACAATGGATGAACTAATTGATTTATTCAAGGATCAATATGGTGATAAGACTAATGAAGGGTTTTTTCTCAATGAATTTAACAATATAAGGAAGAACTCAAATGAGGAAGTAACTAATTTCAATACAAGATTCCAATGAGCTATGCATAAGTTATTTCAAAAAATGAAGTTGGATCAAAAGGTATGTATTTCTACCTATCTCAATGCTTTTGATTCAAAAATGGGCTATGCACTTAGAGATAAGAATCCAAGAACTTTAATAGAAGCCTATAAAAAAACTGTGAATGTAGAGATGAATAGGAGGATATCAAGAAAATTGGGTAAAAGAGAAGATTCATGCTTTAATAGGAGTAATCAAAAGGAACCTGAATTCAGAAAGTACAAGGCTCCATAGAATAATAATGCATGCTATAATAATAATTGTAATCCACAAAATAGGATGCAAAACTACCCCTATGGCACCCAATTCAAAGATGGTAAACCTATTTCTCCGCCAAGAAAAGAAAAAACTAAGAATAGGACTCTTGATCCCCTACATAAAAATACTATTCACATGTGTAATGATGACTTTTTGTGTGAAGCTTGTGAGACACCACACAATCCTGATTTTTGCATTGTTTCCTTAGATTTAAAAGAAAATGAAGAGAAAGAAAAGGATGAAAATGATTCATGTCATTATAGTATGAATAATTCATATTCTTTTCATGATATGGATTCTGATGAGGAAATTGAAAATCATGACATATATGGCTCGCAAGGAAGAATGGAAGTTCATCAACAACAAATCTTGTCAAATAGTGAAGAAGAAGAAAGGGGTGATCACATAAGGTGTTATGCCCAAAATAGTCAGGAACTCTCAGTAGTGAGAAAAGCCTCTAATGAAGAAAAAGCCGGAATCACTATTGATTTGGTAAACAAAGCTAGAAACAACTATCATTTAAGAAACAAAAGGTGGGTAATGTTGGTATTCAACCATCAGGAATCTTCATAAAAGAAAACAAAATAGATGCCAAATATATACCTTAAAAAGAGGGACCTGGGGAAAGTGCAAATAAACCTAAGGTCAAGATAGTAAACAAAGCCAATGAACAAAAAGATGTACATGTAGAAAAGGCTAAAGAGCCAGAAGCAAGTTCTTCTTCCCCTAAAGTGGAAAATAAGAAATCTATAAGGGAAGAACCTGCTGTAAATATTCAGATAGAAGAGAATAATATCATTGTAAAAAAACCTAAAGCCTCTGATCTAAAGTATAATCCAGTGGATATGGGACAGTGTTTATCTTAGATGACTGTGAAGGTCCCATTCCTTGAGATGATGAGAATAAAAGAACACAAAGATAAAGTTCTTTCAGTATTAAATAATGTATCACCAGTAAAACCTCAAAAAATAGAGCATATTGAAAAGAAACTCAACAACAAAGGAAAAGAGCCTGAGGGGATGATTTCTGAGATCCCTTGAATTTACTTAAACACAAACACTTATGCAGGGGTTGTTGACCATTTTTTCTTTACTTTGGTAATAAATGGAAAGATGCTAAAAAATTATATGATTGACTCAAGAGCATCCAATATAGTAATGCCTGTAGAAATTATGAGATCCATGGGTTTACAAGTAGATACTCCTCATGGGAGATGTCAAGCAATGGACTCAAGAGAAATCCCTATTGTTGGAAATATTGAAGCCCTACCTTAAAAATTAGCCATATGTCTAGACACAGTGTTAACTATGAGTGTACTAGTGGTTGACATACCACCACCTTATGGCATGTTGTTGTCTAGAAAATGAAGTGCTTCAATGGGTGGTAGTATTCAGTGTGACTTATCTTATATCACTTTCAATAAAGTTGGAAATAATGTAAAGGTATCCAAAGAGGGAAGAACACCTCACATGATAGAATTGCTTGAGGATACAAATATTAATTACTATGTTGATATTGACATGGAAAATTTTAGAATCAAAAGGAGTGCTCACCAGTGTGAAAATGTTGATCCTTTGGTGAAGGAGTTGTCTACACAGAGTGATGGTTTGTGGAAAATGTATTTTGATGGAGCCTGTTCAGAGGAAGGATCAGGAGCTAGATTTCTACTTATATCTCCATCAGGTACCACATTCAAATATTATTTTCTGCTATTTTTCCAGTGTACAAATAATACAATAGAATATAAAGCTTTGTTTCTAGGGCTAGAAATTGCTACTAAACATGGTATAAAATGTTTAAAAGTCTATGGTGACTCAGAATTAGTAGTAGCCCAAGTAAGGTCTAAATATGCTATAAAGAATGACAGATTAAAAATGCATAGACATGTTATTTGGGACCAAATAGAATTCTTTGATGCCTTTAATATAAATTGGATAGAAAGGTCTAGAAACATTATGGCATATTTCTTGGCCAATGTGGCTTTGAAAACTGATTATATGACCTTAAATGGGGTATCAATTGTTGAAGTTAAAAGAAGACCCGTTGTCCCAGACAACATTTACAACTGGAAAGTGTTTGAGGATGACCAAGATATCCTTATATTTCTTCAGTGCCTTGATCGTTATGAAGACCAGCGTATAGATTGCAATAATTTTCTTGAGGTCATTGATGGTAAGGATTGTGTACTAGGATATGAGGTTGTCCAATTCAATTCTAACCAGATTCTTAAGGGATTGGTATAACTTGAGGCATTGTTTACTGATCAGAATGAACATATAGTAAGGGTAAGCAATGCCAAAATTGAGGATCTAGAGGAGATAAATTTGGGATCACAGACCACTCCCCAAATAGTTTATATTGTAAAAGGATTGGACTCTCATATTAGAACCAACTTCATAAAATTACTGAGAAAACATAAGCATGTTTTTGCTTGGTCATATGAAGATCTTAAAGCTTATAGAGAGGATCTTTTCCAACACAAAATCCCACTCAAAACAGATATGAAACCATTCAGACAAAATCAAATACCTATTAATCCTTTGTTGGCTCCTAAGATGCAACATGAGTTGATGAAATTAAAGGATGTTGGAATTATTCATCCTATCAGACATTCAACTTGGGTCTCAAACCTAGTACTGGTAAGAAAGAAGAATGATGATATAAGACTATGTGTAGATTTCAGAAACTTGAATATTGCTTCCCTAAAGGATAACTATGTTAGGATTGGATAATATTGAGAGGGGGGGGGGGGTGAATCAGTATTATAGTACTTAATTAAATTCTTCAACTATTTAAATATCCACCATAAACTTACAGTAAAGAAAAGAAAATAAGAAAATGACACAATACTCATAACACCATATTTTGTTTTTGAGGAAACCATGGCCAAGGGAAAACCCCAGTGGGGATGGTACCCATAAGCATGTACTAAAGTATAATGTCCCTGTAACTAGACCTAGCCCTGTTAGGAGCTGAATATTACATATCAAATTTTCTTGTTAAAGGAAATACAACCATGTTAAAGGTTCACAACACCCTGTTAGGGGCCAACTGAGTTTACAGCTCTTACAATATAATTCAAGTTACAAAGTGTTCTCAGTCATGAACAAAAACAAGCAACACTGGTGCTTAGATAGTTCCTTTAATGTTCTTTAATGATCTTTGTCATTCTCTGCTCTGCTATTCACTCAAAAAATTATCCAACTCTCCAACTCATCCATCACAACCATTTTCATTACTTATATATTTATCAAAAAGATCTTACATATATATCTCACAACTTTACAAAGTCGTCTCTCAACATGAATATTACAAATATTACAAAGTTGACCTTCAATTCAAAATATATTTAATATAGTAAATACTAAATGCATAGTCGGTGCTCTTGCATAGTGAATGTGTAGGTTATCAACAACCAAAATATAACTTTGATTGTCTGGAGTCCAATCCATACTCCCTCAATCTTTGCTACTGTCAAACTGCTATATTTCGTTGTTCTATTATAGTCTATCTGTCTTCAATTCTATCTAACTCACCGTAGACTCAACCAAAACTAAATTTATCTTAGTTGGAGGTCATACATACCCCATACTATTTTACTCTAAGCTCTCTTTCCCTAAATCATCAATCTCGATCTTCAACATCCAATACACTTATGTATCTCTGCTTCTACACTTAGTCAATTTCTAAATCATCAAAAATCATCTTTACTGGAATTGATCTAAAATCCAGATGTGTTGCCATAAATGACAACAAAAAATTAAAACAAATTTACACAAAATTGATTACTTGCCAACAAACTATTCTCTACCAAACATGGAAGCAATGTTGCATAAGGTAACTGGTTTTAACTGGTTTTTATATAAGGTTTTAATAAGCAAAATGCACTCATTGATAATTGATTGCATGTCAGTTTGAAATGCCACGACTAGACCCAGAATTGATGTCACAATTTGTAAACTACTGTGAAAGTGATTGAATTGTAAGTTTACCAGTTTCAAAGAGATGGCTGCATTGATTTCTCAATTATAAATAAGCATATCTATTGTCATTTCATTTTAACCATCTTCCAAGTTTTCAGAGCTAAAGAGTTTTATAAGAGTTCAGCATTTTCTGAGAAAAATAGAGTTCTCCAACAGTGTATATTGAGAAAAGTGATTTCCTGGTTCAGAATTCAGGGGGAATTGTGATTGGTAGTGTTTTCAGTGCTCAGAAGTTCAAATTATAGAGTAATTGGCAGCTTGTGGTGAGGGTTTGTAAGAGATTTTTTTCAATGTCAGTTATATATAGAAACAGAACAAGATGAGTCAGGAAGTGAGTGTAGCATCTACTAGTGGGAGAAGTGATGATGATGATGATGATGATATGAAAGGGAAGTGAAACTACTCTAAAGAATTCATTTCCTTGTTGTCGAGGTCAAGCCAAAATAGAAAGTTAAGTGTTGATACCCTTATAGATGATTTGAGTTTCATTAGGGATGCTAAAACCCCAGATCCTCTGGTTATTCCATGTTTAATTATTTTTATAACAATAGTGATGAAGTCCTGCCTACCTCAAACCCATGGACCTGTGGAGTGGCCAAGTTAATTGTCCTAGATATATTTATAGATGTTGATTTCATCCTAGAAATGGCCAGTAGGTATGATACCCTGACTAAAACAATCAAAAGGGATGACGATAAAGCCCTAGTTACCCTAGATAGGAATTCATTCATGAAAGCCTTCAATGTATACCATCCCATGGCCACCAAGATCAATTTGAAGAGTTTAGAGAAAATACATACGAGACAGAGTGGCATTGCTTCCAAATTGCTTCAGGAACATCATGTTCCAAGTAGAATGAAGAACTATATTGCACCTATTCTAAGGACTGCCCCATACTACTACAAGGACCTAAACTTCTATATGAAGTATATATAATATGCACTATACATAGTGCTAGGAAAGGATGGAGGACCAGAGAGAATCACCTCTGACATCCTGATGATGGTCCTGGATATGCAGAGCCCTCACACCAGTACCAACTATGATTATATATAGTATATCATAGATCAAATGCACCAGTGGTTTGTTGATATATAGAACAAGAAGGACAACCCTAGATTAATGAATTACTCTATTCTAATGCATTTGATCTTATACTATAAGTTCCCGATCATGAACTGTCAGTGTCTAAGGCCTCAGAGGTTTCACCAAAACCAACCCAACCCCATTCAATGTTGGTTGAGAGTGTGGAATTAAACCTCAAGAGAACAAAAGTTGTGTGCCTTCAAAAATTGGATAGTGTATCCAATTCTTAAGTGCTTAGGTGTCAACAAGACTAGGCTACCAGTCAAGGTGATACAACTACTCAAACCATGCTAGTATCTTGAAAAATGGCTAGGAGATCACAACAGAGGTGATTTATACTATGAAAATAACTTCACATTGATCAGGGTGTATGGTTGTACCCACCCTCCCCATGTTTTTCCTTTCCATGTGCCACCAAGGATTGTAGCAATGGAATTCATCAGGCAACTGATTTTAACAGATAAGGAACACCTTGCTCCTCATAGGAAGGGTGCATTTACCCCAAGGTAGTTTAAGATTTACAATTTTACAATTGGAAAGAAGGAATTGGACCCAGTAAACAACTAGATGAGTCATTACAGGATGAATGTGGCTCTTTACAAATATATTGACACAGAGGGCTTCATCCTGAGTGCAAAGAAGATGCTAACACCTACCATCCCATACACAAAAGACCATGAGGGATGCATGGAAGATTACCTGATAAGAAACATTTTGGAGGATGAGGAGGTGGATAAAAGAGCTAAAAAGTTCAATGAACTGATGGAGCTAGAGAGATAGGTGAAGAGAAAAGGCATTACTTTTGGAGTTTTCTTCCTAGACATGCCATATTTGAAGAGACTAGATTCCATGATAGAGTCCCATGCTCTCCTATGAAACCAATTAGAAGATGCACTTTTAGTTCTAGAGAAGGGGCACAAGGGGCACTCATCATCAGAATATGATGATGATAGTAATGAAGAATACTCAGTGCCCAGTTCCCCTCCAATTAACCAAGCATTTGTTGGAGAGCAAGCAACTAAGGGTGAAAACATAATTCACCTAATAGAGATCCCTGAGCCTGAGGTTACAAATGAACCCCCACCTAAAAGACAAAAGTTTGAAATAGGGGAACCTTCTTAGAAGAAAGCCATGATTGGTGCTCTCATAATTGGAAACAAAGCATATGACCATCAATTGACGAAACAAGTAAGGGCATGAAAGAAACTATAGAAAGATGAGGAAGAGTAAGTAGAGATGCCTCTTAGGATATGCATAGATGAGAGACTGATATATCAGGATCAATTTTTGAAAGATGATAATTTCATCAAAACAAAGGAATTCAAGGACTTCCTCATCTGGAATAAGCAGCAATAAGTTGGTACATAGTTGCAGTTGGAAGGTGGTGACCCAGTAACTACAGAGGCTCTACAAAAATTGTAGGATATGATCCTGAATTAGAGCAGATCACACCTAAGTAGGCAAGGCAACTGGTCAAGACCAGTTGTATGTTACTAGTGGAGGGTTAGTATTTAGCCTCTGCTTTTATTATTGATCAAATAAGAAAACAACCTGATGTAAAAATTTCATTAGAAACACTGGTTAGGGACATGATTAGAGGATTTGGATATAACCCAAAGTCCAAGGCATTAGAAATGCGGAGCTTAGCTCCAAAAGATCAAAATCTAGCCCTATTAAACATTCATGAGAAAATGGAAGGCAACAAAATAATATGGTCAGTCCAGAACACAGGAGACTTGGAGATTTATCAATTTCTCACACTTTTTTCTCAACTGAATGAGGCTAAGGCAGTTCAAATGTCTGAGAAATTAAAGAAGCTCACTAGTTAAACTAATGAGATTGTTAAAGATAGAGAGCTGGGGATGATTAAAATCAAGGCACAAGACAAGCTCATAGCTTACACAAAAATTTCCATATATGCCAAAAGCTTCCCTTGCAGAGCCAAAAGAGTTGCAGGATCCTGAGATCCCAATAGAGGATATAGGGGATACAACAACAGAAACAAAATAAGAGGTAAGGGAGCACAACAATGTGATATTGGGTGCATTAACATCAATTTTGTAGCATAAGGTAGATACCATAAAGGATAAAATTGATGTAGTATAGGGAGCCTATGGAAAATTGCCAGGCCTACAAGTAGAGGTAAACAATGTTATCTCAATTTTGAATCCCTCTTATGCAACATGGTATGGCAGAACAACACTTTTTGAAAGGTTGGCATCTTTGCAACCACTTAGGCCAGACCTACCAAAGATAGTGACCCTAGTTGGGACTGAGATAGAAAAAATAGGAGCCACCTTGTCTTTTTTTAAAGGAAAGGAAAATCAGATAGAGGCAAGGTTGAATATATTTGGGCCAAGCTACAACAGATTTGTGCCTCCCATCAAATCAGAGGACAATCAGATTAAGCCACTAGGGCTATGGGGCTCAAAGTTTGACAATGTATTGCCCAATAAAGAGGTTTATGTTTCTCATCAAGGATAGCTAGACATGGAAAGATTTAATAAGATTTTGGATGAAGCAATTAAGGCAGAAACAAATTGCAATAAATTAATCACAGATGTCAAGAGCATAACCGATGCTAGGTGGGAAAGACAGAAGGCCCATCTAGAGAGTATACAAAGCTTTGAATGGCCAAAAGAGGAAGATTTTATAGCATGGGACATCTTGACAAACCCCAAGAAGAAAAATTATGTTACAGTTGACCTGGACATCATGGATGAAGAATAGGACACATGGCACCTGTTCTTTGAGCACAGGAAGGTTAGCAATATTAAAGACTAGTGTAAGTTAGCCTATATTGGTGGTCACTAGATCTCATTATAAATATGAGATGCTATCCAAAACATATATAGAAAAAGGTGCCAAAGATCACAAGAAGACAAAAAGCAAATCAGATTTCATTCTTCATTTTTGTCTATCCACCGCTTGGTATTTTCTTGTCTTTTTTATCTTCTATGTATTAGTGTTAGGTCTTTTAAACCATCTGAATCTTGTTGCATCCTTATCTTAAGTATTCCAAGATGGTTTTAGGCCTATATATAGAACTCATTGCAACATTTTTAATGGTGGGGGATGATAATGGAATAGAATTGCAAGGCAAACTACTAAAATCTGCCTGAGCCTTTGTACTAATTGTCTATCTGAATGTATTTGAAGCTTCAAGACATTAATCAATATATTGCAATATCTTTTTATGTATCTTGATTTTCTCTTTTCATTTATGTTATAGTTCTTGTATGTTTATTTGTAAGGCACTTAGACATACTGATCATAAGGTGATTGTGAAGTCATTTGTGAGCTCCTTCAAGGAAGGATTAATTATTTCAAGTAACCCCAAAGAACTTAGCATTAGTATAAGGATTTGATGACAGTTATAGGACTAGAGGATAATCTATAAGGCATTTTATCTTTGTTTCAAGTATTTTATTGATCACCTTACTATGGATTTATACCAGATATTGACTTTGTAGCCCATAGGATCAAGCATTGGTTTATAGTTTTGCATAAAACTGTTCAATTCATCTATCATTTAAAGAACAATCATTCAATTACATTACATTTATAAAAGAGCATACATTCATAAGCAATTGTACTCATAGAGTATACAATTCAAGTTTATTGATTCCTTTTAGAGAGAATCAAAATAGGTTATCCCTCATGAAGCTCATAAGGACTGAAAAGGGAAGAAGAATGATAATCCTTATTGTATTACTATTTGTTATTGTCAAAATACTAGTTTGGATCATTAAGCTCTGTATTATAATATTTATAGTCATTTGCATAGTCACCTACTTATTGATCCATTAAAAGGCATTTTAGAAAGCTAGTAAGAAGATATAATCCACTCTAAAGATAGTGTCAATCAGTAATCATTCAAAGGTAATACCTACCTGAGTTAGTGGATCTCAAAAAAGAAGGAGGAGGTAATAGTTTCCCTAGATGTTATCTAATACCCTCATCAATTAGGAATTTCTCTTTCTTGAATCAGTTATTTCAATATTGGGAGTCATAGAGTTAAAACAAGCATTCAAGCATATTGAGGTTCAACAAGAAAAATCCCTAACATGATGAACAAAGAGCTGAACCGATACTTGCCAAGTATGCCTGAAGACACCATCCACAGAACCAGATCATATGAGACAAGAAGGCTGGAATGAGAACAAGAAGTAAGGCACTGAACACTAGATGTTTAATTTGTGATTTTGAGCCTAAATTTGTCAATACTGCACTAGAGAATGAAGAATGGGTCGATGCTATGAATGAAGAAATAGAATAGATTGAGAATAAAAGAATATGGACACTAGTACCAAGACCAGATGAAAATAATGTCATCGGTACCAAATAGATATTCAGAAACAAGTTGAATGAGAATGGAGAATTCACAAGGAACAAAGCAAGGTTAGTATGCAAGGGGTATGCACAAGAAGAAGGTATTGACTATGGTGAAACCTTTGCACCCATTGCTAGACTAGAAGGATTAATAATTCTTCTTTCTTGTCCTGCATTCAAAGGATTCAAGGTATACCAGATGGATGTCAAATCTGCATTCCTAAATGGAATACTAGAAGAAGAGGTACACATTGAACAACCAGAAGGGTTTGTTGATCCAAACAAGAGAAACATTGTATGTAGACTACACAAAGCCTTGTATGGATTGAAACAAGAGCCTAGAGCTTGGTATGAAAGACTTCACTCATATCTCATAAGCATTGGTTTTGTAAGAACAAGTGAAAATAGAAATATGTACTTAAAGGAAGATACTGATGAAACTATTTTGATTGCTGAAATATTTGTTGATGATATCATATTTGGGGGTAATGATATGTTATGTAAATCCTTTGCTAATGAAATGAGAAAATAATTTGAGATGTCAATGTTTGGGGAGATCAAATTCTTTCTTGGTCTACAGATTCTTCAACAAGATGTAGGCATATATATCACACAATCCAAATACATCAAGGAAGTGTTGAAGATATTCAAGATGGAAGATTCCAAACCAATTGGAACACCTATGGAAACCAAATGTAAGCTGACAAAAGAAGACAAATAAAATGAGGTAAATCAGAACTTGTATAGATCAATGATTGGAAAACTAATGTATGTTGTTCATACTAGACTAGATATAGCACATGCAGTTGGAATAGTTGCAAGATTCTCTACTAATCCCAAAGAATCACAAATGACTATTGTCAAGAGAATTCTGAGATATCTAAAGAACATCGAGGACTACGAATTATGGTATAAAAGAGAAGGCAAATTTGAGCTTCAAGTCTATACAGATGTTGATTGGGCTGAAAACTTAGATGATCAAAAGAGCACAACTAGAGGAGCATTCTTCATGGGTGATAGACTTATCACATGGATCAACAAGAAGCAAGGATGAATCTCACAATCTAATGCATAATCAGAATATGTGGTTGTTGCTGCAAACTGCTCAAATATAGCATGGATCAAACAATTAATTGAAGGTATGAATATGAAAATTGTTGAACCAGTGATTATCTACTATGATAATACCAATGCAATTAACATTTTTAAGAATCTAGTCATGCATGCTAAGACTAAGCACATTACTATCAAGTATTATTACTTAAGAGAATAAGTGCAAGAGAAATAAGTGATACTAGAATATGTTCAATCAAAGGAACAATTAGCTAACATATTCACAAAGCCATTGATATATTTGAGTACCTAAGAAACAAACTAGGGGTTTGACCCTTGTCTATTGGTCAGTAAGATGACTCAGAGGTTGCATCAGCCTACACATAATCAGAAGATCATTCATGTTGATGCAAGCAAAGAGATGGACTACAAAGATAAATCTGTACAAAGAAAGGTACATATTTGCACCAAACACTAGAGTCACTGTATTGCTGATGGACATGGAAACTCAAGGGGTGTATTATAAAAAGGTGAAAGGATATAACTTTGGCATGATCATTGTTTACTTTGGCATGATCAATGTTTACTTTGGCATTGTTTTCAAAGGGAGAGAAGTTCCTAATAATTCAAAGGGACAGAGTATCCTGAGAAGATCCAAAGAAAAGAGATTATATATACATATGAAATATCCATCAAAGGGAGAGAAGATATCCTAAGGGAGAGATGACTATAATGCTTTTAAAAGAAAAAGAGATGATCAAGGAGGGGAATTGTCAAAGGGAGAGACAACATCATAGAAGAGAAAGAATCAGAAGCTGCCACATCTATCTAGTGAAAGGAATGAAGATTGAAGAAAACACTCTGCAAGAAACAAATCTAAGTTATATGAGCTTACCAAGAGCCAGCCATTTGTATTGGTTATAGTACAATGAAATTGGTATATTGATGAACTACAAATAATATATTTCATATTGTATTAGTGAAAATATAGTGTGATAATATAGTGTGTTGCCATCAATGCCAATGCGAGAGATTGATGAACTATAACTGATTGAATGTTTGAAGATGTTAAGTTGATGATCACCAAGTTGTAGAAAGTTAATGCAAGACATTAAAATAATTAATGTATTGTATTGTCATTGATTTCAACTTGATATAATCTAATTGGTTATATTCAAAGTGTCAAAGACTTTAGAGAACTAGAAAGATTAAGGTTATGCCTTCAGTAATGCATAAAATATCAGTATTCACTAAGTAACTATAAACATCGACGGGCAGTGCACCCCGACAAATAGAGAACCCCGAGAGGAAAGTCACAGTGATACCCAAGCATGAAACCTGAGCAAGAATTACCAAAAAGTAAATCATAAGCATTACCAATGAGAAGAATAACAAGCATTACCCATGAGCATAACTTCGCAGTGTTTCTCGATGGACATACAACCCTGACAAAGATGCCCAAGGAGAACTAAAGTGTTGACCGAAACTAACAAAGAGTTAAACACCAAAAACAACTGAAGTTCATAAACAACAAAAGACTTATCTGGAAAGAGCTAAAGAAGGAGCTAACTAGTTGTTAATATTGTTTTCATTAACAAGTTAAAATCTAGAGATAAGAGAAATATTTAAAGCTATTTTATTCCAGTTGTCAAAGAGAAATCTATGGGATAAAGCTGAAGTAAAATTTTAAAGCAAAGAATTGTGGATCATGCCAAGATCAAGAAAGTCAAGAACCTAGAAATGGTGAATCATGTCTATAAAGAGACAAGATAATTCATTATGAATAAGAGGGGTGAATAGAGAAGAAGATTCTAAAGAGAAACTAATGAAGAATAACTTCATACAGTCCTGATCAATCAAGCTGAAGGAAAGAGCTAAATATTTCTGCAGACACTGAGAAACAGAGAAGCACAACATCACTAAGAAGAAAGAAGTGGATCAAATGTATTGAAAGGAGATATTGATCATAAAGGTATTATGAGCTTACAATAGATTTGAAAATCTGCAATGTATATTTGTATATGTGTACAAATCATTTACTATTTCAATTTAACCATTGGATCAAAACGTCTCTTAACCAAGTAGGAATTAACAATCCTTTCTATATTGAGATACATCCTAAGGAGTATCAAAAGGTTTGGTCATGAAGATAGCATAGAGATGCTAGATACCAATTGACAAACTACACTAGGTTTGGTCATAAAAGATAGCATAGAGATGCTAGATATCAAGTGACAAACTATTCTATTTAAATCCTCTAACAAAGTCACATCTAGCAGTGTGTTTGTAACCTTTAACAGGGTTGTCTCTTCACCAAGCTCACTTTAGAAGAGTGAAAATTTTGGGTTACCAGTCCCAAGTGGTTTTTTCATTAACAGGGTTTCCATGTTAAAAATCCATGTGTCAATGTGTTTACGAGTTATTACTTTAGTGTTTTTCATTACACATAACTAATATGGATTGATTGGTATACACTAAGAAATTTACTATATTTTGGTAAATGGAAGGCTTCTAATTGGTAAATAGTAAGAATAAGGTTTAATAGTGAACTCCGAGTAGTAGTTATTTGTTAAGATTATTTGAAGGCATTCATCTTGTAGGACTAAAGATAACTAGAGGCTTATAATTATGGTAATAAGTTTTTGGGTTAATTTATTAGAATATTTTTTAGGCCACTGATTCACCCCCCCCCCCCCCCCCACCCCCCTCTCAGTTATTCTAACAAATAAGTAGGTGTAATGTATCAATAAACACCTTTATTCAATATATCCATGGGATAAATGTGTGGTGCCCAGACATATTCACAGTGTGTAAGTGTCCATGAGCAGTCTAGACCGAATTGATTGGGAAGACAAGTGGTGAAAGGTGGAAGAGTAGGATGAGAAATATGATGAGATGGAAGTGAAACCATTATCTTTGATTATGAGAAATCAAATGCCTTATGTCACGTGAAATTACATAGGGTGCAATTTATGATGTTACAATTCACCGTTAATGTAAATAATTTTTCATCAGGGGAAGAATCATTCACAACTAGATCCTCTAGTAAATTTGTCAACCTAGATAGGAAGTCAACCACCATATTGGATTTACCTAGCTTGTCAAAAATAATAATATCAAATTCTTATATAAATAGAAACCATCTTACAAGTCTACCATTATCTACTAGTTTATTTATCAAATAACAAATTATTGAATGGTCAATATCAATAAACATAGAGTAACCATCAATATTGTGCCTAAAGTTTTGTACTACATATATGATAGCCAAAATGTCCTTTTTAGTCACTATATAATTTAACTTTGCACCCTACAAATTCGTATTGATATAATAAATTAAACTCTCCAAGTTGCCTTCCTTTTGCCCAAAAACTTCTCCAATCAAAAAAATATAGTCATAAACATGAATATGGTTCACAAAAGTTTCCAATTAGTGTTAGTAATAACTGAGAGCGGGGGTGAATCAGTGGCCTTAAAAATATTCCAAGTAATCAACCCAAAAACTTAGTGCCACAATATTAAGCCTCTAGTTATCTTCAGCCCTATAAGATGAATCCTTCAAATATACTTATCAAATTACTACTGCTCAGAATACTTTGTTAAACCTTATTCTGTATGTTTATCGAATAGTAGTCTATTTATTTACCAAAAAATATTAAATTACTTAGAGTATACCGATCAATCCAGATTAGCTATGTGTAATGCAAAACACTAAATTAATGACTCATAAACACATTGACACATGAATTTATAATGTGGAAACCCTATTAAGGGAAAAACCACTTGGGACCGGTAACCCAAAATTTTAACTCTTCTAAAGTGATCTTGGTGAAGAGCCAACCCTGTTAAAGGTTACAAACACACTGTTAGGTGTGACCTTGTTAGAGGATTTAAAAGATTAGTTTGTCACTTGATATCGGGCATTTCTTTGCTACCTTCCTTGTCCAAACTCTCCCGTCTTGTCAAATGGTATCTGGCATCTCATACTATCTTTATTAACAAACTTTTTGATACTCCTTGGGATGTATCTCAATATAGAAAGGATCTTTAAATCCTACTCAGTTAAGAGACTTTCTAAATCAATGGTTAAACTAAAATAGTATGATCTATTCACATATACAACTTATGCTTGTAAATTTTTAGATCTATTGTAAACTCATAAAACTAATATGATCAATATGTCCTTTTAATACCTTTGCTCCACCTTTGTTCTGCTCGGTGATGTTATGCTCTGTTGCTCGGTGTCCACAGAAAACTATAGCTCTTTCCTTAGTTTGATTGATTATGACTGTATGAAGTTGTTATTCATTAGTTTCTCTCTAGCATCCTCTTTTCATTCAATCCCTTTAATTTAAAATGAATTAAGTTGTCTCTTTATAGACAAGATATCACCATTGTTAGGTTCTTGATTTTCTTGATCTTGGCGTGATCTACAATCTTAGCCAATCAGATTTAAAGAAAAAATCTTATTTTATCTCACAAAGATCTTCTTGACAACTGGATGAAATAGCTTTAAATCCTTTACTTATCTCTGGCTTTATCTTGTCGATGAAAACAATGATAACTACCAGTTAAGTCCATATTTAGCTCTGCCAGCTAGATATTTTGTCATTTCTGAACACAAGTTAACTTTCAGTGTTTTAACACTTTGATAGCTTCATTCAACACTTTAGTTTTCCTTGGGCTTCTCAGTCAGTTTACACTATGATTCTGGTTGTTGGGTATGCTTGTGATTATGCTTGTTGTTAATTCTCATTCGTGTTCTTGCTTGGGAATCATTGTAACTTGACTTTCGGTTATCTCTATCCGTTGGGTTCCACTAGCTGTCAGTGTTTGAAGTCACATAGTGAATGCTTTTCTTTTATGCATTACTGAAAGCATAATATTTTTCTCTCTAATTCTCTTAAATCTTTGACACATTGATTATAATCTATTAGATTATATCAAGTTGACATCAATGACAATACAATCCATTAACTAATTTAATATCTTACATTATCTTTCTGCATTTCGGTGATCAACTTAACATCTTCAAACATTCAATCAGTTACATGTCATTGATGACATGTAACTGATTGAATGTTTGAATATGTTAAGTTGATGATCATGCAATTTAATGTATTGTGTTGTCATTGATGTCAACTTGATATAATCTGTATGGTTATGGAAATACTTCCAAAGACTTCAAAGAACCAATGAATCAAAGACTATGCTATTAGTAATGTATATAAGTTAATTATTCACTAAGTGACTATATACACTGATGGAGTGCACACCAACAGTCAAAGTAAAAGAGCAAAGTCACAGTATTACCCGACAAGCCAATGCACAAAATTACTAACGAGCAAAGTTACAGTGTTTCCCGACAAGAAAAACACAGAGTAACCTGACGGAAACAATTTCAGTGTTTCCCGATGGAAAAGACAAGGATGGAGATCCTGATGACAACTAAATTCACACCGACAGAACAGTCAGTTATCACCGATGACTAACTAAAGTGTTCACTGAAAGAATAGAGAGTTCAGAAAGGAAAAAATGCTTAGCTGTCAAGAGCTATAAATTGACTTAATGGATACTTATCATTATTTTAATCATTCAGATAAAGTCGGAGATAAGTAATTGATTTAAAGATGATTTGTCTAGTAGGCACAAAGATCTCTTTGAGATAAAATTAGAGTTTTCTTTAAATCTATTAGCGAGAATTTTGGATCATGCCAAGAATCAAGAAAGCCAAGAAAAGGTAAATCATGTCTATATAGAGACAAACCCAATTCATTGCGAAGGGGGAATGTGGGGAGAAAAAGAGAAGAGGAAAGATGCAAAAGAAAATTTGAAGGAGAAGAATGTCTTCATTCAGTCCTAATCAACAAGCTGAGGAAAGAGCTAGATTCTGCAAACACCGACCAATAGTGAGACAACATCATAGAGCAGAACAATGTGGGGCAAAGGTATAGAATTGATTATATTGATCAGAGAGGTTATGGACTTACAATAGATTTGAAAATCTACAATTAAATTGTATGTATGAACTGATCATTAGTGTTTTAGTTTAACCAGTGAAGCATCAAGTCTCTTAACTGAGCAGGACTTAAAAGTATTTTACAATTGAGATACATCCCAAGGAGTATCAAAAATTTTGATCATAAAAGTAGCATTAGATATGCCCGATACCTATTGACAGGCCAAGTGAGTGTTTGATCAAGGCTGGTAGCATTAGATGCCAGATACTAGGTGACAAACTGTCTTTTAAATCCTCTAACAAGGTCACACCTAATAGTGTGTTTGTAACCTTTAACAGGGTTGGCTCCTAACAGAGCTCACTTTACAAGAGTGAAAAATTGGGGTACCGGTCCCAGTGGTTTTTCCCTTAACAGGGTTTCCACATTAAAATCCATGTGTTATGTGTTTATGTTTCATTAATTTACTGTTTTACATTTCACATATGCAATTCTTGATTTATCGGTATACTCTGCATATTTACTATATTTTGGTAAATAGTTAACTACTTATTTGTAATCATACAGAGAGAGAGAGATTAAAAAAGCAATCCGACAAGTATAAAATTGATAAAAGTATTTCAAGGCATTCATATTGTAGGAAAGAAGATAACTTGAGACATAATTTGTGGTTATAAGTTTTAAGGGTTGATTTAAGGATTAATTTTTGAGGCCACTAATTCACACCCCCCCCCCCCCCTCTCAGTTATTACTAACAATTGGTATCAGATCTTGTGTGCTTAGAAGGAAGGTTTCAAGACCTGAGCTAAAGATCACAAGATGTGCCCAAGTTGAACAAAGATAATTTTGCTTTATGGCGGAGTAGAATAAGACTCCACTTATCAGGTATTGGAAATGATGTTACTCAATACTTAGATACTGAATATATGTTTCCCACAAGAACACCAATAGTTGAACAAATGAGAGACAAGCATGAGCACAACTGCATGATGAGAGAGCTTGCTTCCTCACTCTCCGATGCTGAATTTGACGATGTCAAAACCTGCAAGACTGCAAAGAAGATGTGGGACAAATTGATTCTTGTACATGGTGGTGACAAAATGGTTTTGAGAGCCAAGGAAAAAAGCCTTAGAGGAAAGTTTGATGATCTCAAATTGAAAGAAGGTGAAAAAATCACTCAGTACAACACAAGAATCAAAGAGGTAGTCAATGCTATCCGAGGAGTTGGAGGTGTACTAGAAGAAGATACAGTGGTAAGTAAAATTCTAAGAACATTACTGCCTACTTATGCTATTAGAGTATCTTCCATTCAAGAAATGAGAACAGTAGCAAATAGAAATGTTACTCTAGATAGTTTTATTGGAAATACTAATTTCATTTGAGATGAATAACTTTGATAATAGTGTCTTACCAAACATAGAGTCTGTATTCAAAACTTCTATGAGAATAAGTAAATCAAGTCATAAACACACTATGAGAAAAGATAGTGATAGTGAAAGTGAAGAAGAAGATCTTGATGAAATTGAAGCACTTATGGCTAGAAGAATGCAAAGAGGAAAAGGTAAATATAAAGGTAAATTACCACTTATTTATTTTAATTATAAATAGATTGGACACTTTGCTGCAAGATGTCCTAATAGAAGAAAAGATGACAGAAGTAATGACAGAACATTTGAAAAGAAGTTTGACAGAGGTGATTACAGAAGCTACCGACAATTAGAAAGAAGAGATTCCTGAGACTACAAGGACAAAGGAAAGAAGGCAAGTTACCTAGAAAAATGCAAAGATGATGATATTGACACCGAATATGATGAAGACATCGAGATGGTGTTTGTGGTAGTAAAGGATGATTCAGATGATGATGAAGAAAGGTATGTAGAAACTACACTCATATATAATGTTAGTAAAAATTATGTCTGGATCATAGATAGTGGCTGCACTCACCATATGACCAGTGATAATCAAAATTTTGAGACTTTTAAATACTATAAAGGTGGTTCAGTAAGAATGGGTAATGACACACCTTGTCCAGTTGAAGGTAGAGGAACCATAATGTTGAATAACCAGATAAAATGCAAAAATTCTTATTGGGTAAATGGATTGAATTATAATCTGAGTGTTTCTTAGCTGAATAATTTAGGTCACAAAGTAGCATTTGAAAATAAGAAGGCAAAGATCTTCAATAAATCAGGAAATCTATTGGTACCGATGAGAAGACAAAAGGTAACTTATTCTATCTGAATGATACTGACACCACTTATTTGATTGCTACAAATTAAGACATGTGGTTGTGGCACAAAAGATTATGTCATGTGAACTTTGACAACATGTAAAGATTAGCAAAAAGAGAAATGTCAGAGGCTTACCGACGATGACCAAGCCCGACAACATCATGTGTAAGAATTGTAAAAAAGGTAAGATGACAAAGTCTAGTTTCAAAAGAAAAACCCATACATCTGATGTCATTCTAGAATTGATCCATACTGATTTATGTGGACCTATGAGGACAAAGATTTATTATGGAGATAGATATTTTATTCTCTTTGTTGATGATTACTCTAGAATGATGACAGACATGTTTCTAAAAGATAAATCAGAATCACTTAAGATGTTTAAATGGTATAAGGAAATGGTTGAGAAACAAAGTGGTAAAGACTTAAAATTCTTTAGGTCAAATAAAGGAGGGGAATTTATTTTAGATGAATTCACTAACTTTTGTAATGAGCATGGAATCAGAAGACAGGTCTCTGCACCAAGAACACCACAACAAAATGAATTGCTAAAAAAAGGAATAGATCCATAGTTGATTGTGCAAGGACACTAATGATAGAGAAAGGAATCACCCATATATTCTAGAGGGAAGCTGTCAGTACTGTTGTTTATACATTGAATAGAGTAAAATTGAAGAAAGACACCAAAAAGATACCTTATGAGCTTTGGTATGGATACACACCCAATATAAGTTATTTCAAAAAATTTGGCATTCAATGTTATATCTTAAAAGATGATAGAAATGGAAAACTTGACTCCAAGAGTGATGAAGGAATCTTTCTAGGGTATTCCACCAAGAGCAAAGCTTATAAATGTCTAAATAAAGCCTCTAACAAAACTGTTGAAAGTGCAAATGTAAAGATAGATGAATTTGCAGAGAAGAATGAAAAGGAAAGCAATAAAGAACTAGAGGACTACAATAGGTTTTCTTACAATGAGGAACCTGACACTCTACCTGACCAACAATGTAGATCTCCCAAGCAACAGATCATTGCACCCGAGCATCAGGTTGCAAATACTAATGATCAAAATATTGCTCAAAATGATGCACAAAGTGATGGAGAATAGAATGAAGAAAAAAATGATGATCAAGCTGATAGACAAAGAGTTGAACCTATACTTGCAAGATTTGTCAGAAAGAACCATCCACAGAACCATATCATAGGAGATAAAAAGGTTGGCATGAGAACTAGAAGTAATTCTCTAAATACAAGATGTATTATTGTGATTATGAGCCCAAATCTGTCAATGTTGCACTAGATAATGATGAATGGATAAGTGTTAGGAATGAAGAGATCGAGAAAATAGAGGAAAACAAGATATGGACACTTGTACTGAGACCAAATGACAAGAATGTCATCGGTACAAAATGGATATTCAGGAATAAGCTGAATGAGAATGATGAAGTCACCAAAAATAAAGCAAGACTAGTATGCAAGGGGTATGCACAAGAAGAAGGAATTGACTAGGGAGAGACCTTTTCACCTATTACTACACTAGAAGGAGTGAGATTATTACTTTCTTATGCTGCATGTAAAGGATTCAAGGTATATCAAATGGATGTCAAGTCTGCATTCCTAAATGAAATACTTGAAGAAGAGGTATACATTGAACAACCAGAAGGGTTTGATGATCCAGACAAGAGGGACATGGTATGTAGACTACACAAAGCCTTGTATGGATTAAAACAAGCACCCTGAGCCTGGTATGAAAGACTTCATTCCTATCTTATAAGTATTGGATTTGTAAGGACTAGTGAAAATAGTAATCTTT
>MU223915.1:1166981-1185782 GCA_018584345.1 Thuja plicata | reverse complement strand
ATACAAGTGCAATAAACATTTCCAAGAATCCAGTCATGCATGCTAAAACAAAGCATATTGCCATCAAGTATCATTATTTGAGAGAAAAAGTTCAAGCAAAGGAGGTGATACTTGAGTATGTGCAATCAAAGGAATAATTGGTCAATATCTTCACCAAGCCACTGCCCAAGGATGCATTTGAGTACTTGAGAAAGAGACTGGGGTTCAAACCCTTTTCTACTAGTCAGTAAGCTGACTAGAAGGCTGCATCAGCCTACATATTATCAAAATATCATTCATATTGATGCAAGTAGAGAGATTGACTTCAAGAAAAATCTATACACAGCAAGGTATTTATCTACTCTGAGCACTAGATTTATTACCAATGGAATGAGAAATTCAAGGAATATATTAGGGATAGAAAGGATCCGTTTGGCATCACTGTCAAAAGCTTGTTTGACAAAGATGTTTGTTTGGAATTCCTGTCAAAGGGAGAGAGATATCTCATTATCATACAAAGATTATATACATTATCAACTCAGGGATAGATCATATCCATCAAAGTATCCAAAGGGAGAGATGTAACAAGAAAGGGAGAGTACACACAAAGGAAGAGAATTGTTGACAAGAAACATCACATGAAAGGAGAATAGTCAAAGGGAGAGAGTTTGTCATAGAAAGAGAACACATCACATCAGAGAAAGAAAGATTCTACATCTATCCAGAGAAGGGATTGAAGATAGAAAGAAAGCTGCAAGAATCAAATCAAAGCTATTTGAGCTTACTGAAAGCCATACATTTGTAATAGTTACATTACGAAAGCTTGATGAAACTGTATATTTCATATTGTATTAGTAATAGTATAGTATGATAATGTAGTATGTTTCCATCAATGCCAAAGGGAGAGATTGATGACATGTAATTGATTGAATATTTGAAGATGTTAAGTTGATGATCATGTAAGTTAATGTATTGTATTTTCATTGATTTCAACGTGATATAATCTGTATGGCCATGGAAATACTATTAAAGACTTCAAAGAACCAATGAATCAAAGGCTATGCTATTAGTAATGCATATAAGTTAAGTATTCACTAAGTGACTATATACACTGACAGAGTGCACGCTGACAGACATAGTAAAAGAGCAGAGTCATAGTGTTACCCGACGAGCCATTGCACAACATTTCCAATGAGCAAAGTTATAGTGTTTCCCAATGAGCAAAACACAGAGTAACCCGATGGAAACAATTTCAGTGTTGCCTGACGGAAAAGACAAGGACGGAGATCCTGATGACAGCTGAAGTCACACCGATAGAACAATTAGTTATCGCCAATGACTAATTGAAGTGTTGACCAATAGAATAGAGAGTTTAGAAAGGACAAAATGCTTAGCTGTCAAGAGCTATAAATAGACTTAGCAGATACTTATCATTGTTTTAATCATCCAGATAAAGCCAGAGATAAGTAATTGATTTATAGTTGATTTGTCTAGTTGGCAAGAAGATCTCTTTGAGATAAAACTGAAGTTTGCTTTAAATCTATTGGCAAGAATTGTGGATCATGCCAAGAATCAAGAAAGCCAAGAAAAGTTAAGTCATGTCTATATAGAGACAAACCCAATTCATTACGAATGGGGAATGTGGGGAGAAAAAGAGAAGAGGAAAAATGCAAAATAAAATCTGAAGGAGAAGAAAGTCTTCATTCAGTCCTGATCAACAAGCTGAGGAAAGAGATAGATTCTACAGACACCAATGAACAGTAAGACAACATCACAGAGTAGAACAGTGTAGAGAAAAGGTATAGAATTGGTTATATTGATTAGAGAGGTAATGGACTTACAATAGATCTGAAAATCTGCAATTGAGTTGTACGTATGAATAGATCATTAGTGTTTTAGTTTAACCATTGAAGCATCAAGTCTCTTAACCGAGTAGGACTTAAAACTCTTTTACAATTGAGATACATCCCAAGGAGTATCAAAAATTTTGATCATAAAAGTAGCATTGGATATGCCCAATGCCTATTGACAGGCCAAGTGAATGTTTGATCAAGGATGGTAGCATTAGATGCCAGATACTAGGTGACAAACTATCTTTTAAATCCTCTAACAAGGTCACACCTAACAGTGTGTTTTTAACCTTTAACAGGGTTTGATCCTAACAGAAGAGTGAAAATTTGGGGTGTCGGTCCCAGTGGTTTTTCCCTTAAATAGGGTTTCCATGTTAAAATCCATGTGTTATGTGTTTATGTTTCATTACTTTACTGTTTTACATTTCACATATGCAATTCTAGATTTATTGGTATACTCTGCATATTTACTATGTTTCAATAAATAGTTAACTACTTATTGGTAATCATACAGAAGAGAGATTAACAAAGCAATCTGACAAGTAGAAAATTGATAAAATTATTTCAAGGCATTCATCTTGTAGGATAGAAGATAACTTGAGACATAATTTGTGGTTATAAGTTTTAAGGGTTGATTTAAGGATTAATTTTTGAGGCCACTAATTCACCCCCCCNAATCCCCCCCCCCCCCCCCCCCCTTAGTTATTACTAACAGTCATCAATTAGGTCCTCTCAAAATATATGCCTATGTAAGGACTATTTATAATGCTTCAAAATATTGTTGACAAGATACTATTCAAACAAATTACAAATCCTTGGTTAGCAATAAAAATAGAGGGGTAACAATCTCACTGAAATCCTTTATAAACTCGTATAATAGTCTACATGGCCAATAAAAGTCGTTACATATTTTTTTTTTAATGAAACTCATAAATTAAAAATTATTTTTATCTTGGCTTGGTCTACTTGAATTCCATCATATGAGATGAATTGTCCTAGGACAACACATTGCTCCATCACCATAAAATATTTCTCATGATTGAGGGAGAGGTTATTATCCTGATACCTTTGAAGAACCTTCTCCAAATTGGCCAGAGATTCCTCATGGGAGTTCCTAGAGGTAGTAATTCATATGTATATATTTTGATTGAATTATGAGAAAAATATGATAAAATTTCTAAGACAACTCTTTGAAATGCTTCTAGAGCATTGCACAATGCAAATGTAAACACTAAAAATGCATGGGTACCCTAAGGACATGTAAAAATAATTTTTTCTTGGTTCCAAGAGATATCTTAATTTGGTTATTATCACTTAGGATATACGTATCATTTCTTCATAAGTATAAAAGAGTGATTAAATTCTTCTAACTATATAGCCTATCCATCCACTCGTTACATGATGAGAAAATTACAAGTAGGTAACATATGATTTTTCTTAATAAACAGAGGGATAATGTGTATTCATTATATCATTGTTCAATATAGATATTAAAAGGATATAATAAATGGATTTTCTTGTGCTTATTAGTCCAATTTAAGGGATTGTGTATGATCAAAATGTTATCTAATATATTGTCATCTTCTTTATGAAAGTTTTATAGAAACCATTAATGAAATCTTATGTTTTTTTGAGGAGACCTTATAGGGTTTTATTTTTATAGAAATACATGTGATTTACATTTGATTTTTTTATTTGATTCACTATTTTAAAAATATATTTTATCATTTTATCAAATTCTATCTGAAATTTGGAAAAGGTTTCACCATATTTGATTCTAATGGAGATATCTTCTTTAGAGTGGACATATATGCCCTTTCTTATAACCACCTTATTCTCAAGGAAACCTAGGGAAAATAAAAAATTTCACTACACTGAAAGACATACACAACTTTATGCAGTTTTTTCTATATTTCTATTATGCAATTGATAATATAGTTGCATGTGTTCATTTGCAACTTCCCAGTCTACACCATAGATAATAATATTTTCTTGGAAGTAAATTGGATGGTAAAATCCCCTCTTCGCTATTATGAGGTTTTTTATTTTTCAAATGAAAGAGTGCCTCCTTGGGTTTTTCATCAATTCTTTTTTGTATTTACAATAATTGGCTTTTTAATCTATTGGTTAAAGGATTCTATGCAACTGTAGTGGTGTATCCCAATCATGCTTGAATGAGATGTTTGTATTCTATGAATTGAACCAAACTTCCATGAGGTTTTCATGATGCACTTTATATGCTTGAAAAAATGCCCCTAGTGAAAAAAACTTCCTCATATTAGAAGATCACATAGATGATGAGATAATCTTACTACCCTCCTTTTCTTCTCAACACTAAAGAGTAAGATATTTTTCTTTAAATTTTTGTTATGCGTATCCATCCAACAGATTGATTGGTGGTGATTTTCACCACTAATTTAATTGATGTTACATTAATTTTATTATTAGCTTTCATATTATTTGATATAGTAATGATTTCAATCTTAACTGTGATATTCTTTAAAAATATTTAATACTTGATTATTTTAATATTTTTTGTCAACTTATGGTATCAAGATTAAAATAGTATAATTTTTTATATTTCTTCTAGCATTTTCATGTTACCATGTTAATCACAATACAAAAATAATAGGATATGTAGAGAGGTGTACACAAGGCATTATATATCTCTATAGACTCTACTTAAACATCACATTATGTAATGTCCCAATGCACATGTAGAACTTCCATATAGAAACTTCCACCAATCCATACGATGGACCCTGATACACTTATTCCGTTGCCCATACAATCAGGGCAATCTTCACCCAGTACATACCCCCGGATGGAGCAATTCTCGTATGGTCACTCTTAAACTTTCGTACAATGCCAATGCCCAACATTTTGTATGGTTAAACCTCATACTCCATACACTCAACTCATGTACATACCAGAAATCCATATGGTCAAACCCTCATTTATACCTTGACCCATATAATCAATGTCTTCACCCATACGATGGATACTTACTCATACATCTATATAGTTCACACTCAAGTTACCTCTTAGCAAAAATAATTTCAATGGAGTTTGGATCTGTACTAATTCAATGTTATTATTATATAGGTTAATTAATCAACATAAGAATATAACAGTAATGAACTGGTGCTAATAGAGTAATTATAATTTCATATAATACAAATATCCTCAATGATTACAAATTTTCCTTCAAATGGAGACTCCACAAATTTGGACCAATAGGAAGAATAGGGTGAGGAGTGACTCCCACTAAAACTGTGGATGCCAGAATAGGGAGGATCTCTCACCTTTGAAATGGAGACAATACACAATTCCAACTGGAATCACAAATACAAAGGAAACATAAAACTCACAATGACTACCTACAATGCCAAACATGACCTTATAAAGGGATCTAGGAATTTTCCCAAAGGCTTACAAGTAGGCTGACAAAAGTAATTTGTTACTTTTATTTTATAATTAAATTAATTAATTAAAGGGTCCAGAAGATATTATTAAATGTGGGACCACTTAATCAATTAATTTAATTGAGTCATTTAATTATTTCAGGGACATCACAATCTTCCCAACCCAAGAATTGCTTTCCCTTAATAAATTGTAGGCTCAGATGCTACAAGATTTATTCACTCTACTATGTAGCATCTTTAACCGACAGATCCTTCCAGCAAACTAGGTAATCCCTGATGGTGTGTGACCTCAACTTCCTCTCCCTGACATCAATGATCTTTGTAGGTTCCAAACCAAGTTTTCCCTCTATGTCAATAGGTATAATTTCCTTAGAAGTTGTAGTATGTTGACCATACACCTTATTTAGGCATAAAACATGAAAGACATTAAGAATCTGGATTCCTTCTTGAAGCTTCAATTTGTAGGCAACTTATCCCACTCTCCATACCATTCTATATGGTCTATAGAATCGAGGCTTCAACTTCTTGGAATCACTTTTATTCAAGGAATACTATCTGTATGGTTGTAGTCAGAGGTATACCACATCTCCTACTTCAAAAAATTTCTCAATCTTATGCCTATCATAATACATCTTTTGGTGATTTTGAGCCATCTATAGGTTATCCTTGAGAGCCTAAAAGACATCCACACTCTTCTGCAACCAATAATTGCCCCTTGGTGCATGACTATTACCTAATTCCAAATCCACAAATGATGAAGTCTCATATCCATAAAATACCTTGAAGGGTGACATACCTATTGACATGTGGTAGGTAGTGTTGTAACAGTGCTCTCCTAAATGAAGCCAATGGATCCACGCATTTTTTTGAGCTGCTTTGTAGTTTCTCAGGTAGCCCTCCAACCACTTTTTCACAATATTTGTCTATCCATTCATCTATGTGTGGTATTTCATACTTGGTGAAAAATCTGTACTTTCCAACCAAAAAAGTTTCATCTAGAAAATTTTGAGGAAATGACTATCTATATCACTAATTATGTTCTGGGGAAGACCATGCAAGCAGAACACCTCTCGAAAGAACAAATCTACAATCTAAGATGCCTAAATTCTAGTGGGAATGAAAAATTAGTGATTATATTTGGTCACACAATCCACCAAAGCATAAATAAAATCATTCCCCTACACCTTGGGAACTCTGGTGATGAAGTTCATCGAGTTACTCTCCCATTTTTGATCAGGTATTGGCAATAGTTGAAGTAGCCCCGTAGGAAAGGTATGCTCAGATTTATTCTATTGGAAAGTGGTGCACTCCCTCATGTACTGTAGTACATCATATTTGAGGCCCTTCTAAGTGAACCTCTCCTAAATTTTCCTATTGATCTAAAGGTACCCTGGCTATCCTACCAAGGGTGAATCATGAACTTCTCTAAAAATATTCTCCTTCATCTTCGATTCGAGGACCAAATAAATTTTATCCTTGTATTAGATGAATTAATCAACCACCTTGTACTTGTCATCATGTTTTTTACCATCCATCAATTGGCATGTAAAGGTGTTCTTGGAGTACTCAACCAACAAACGGGCCTTCATATCTACCAAAATCTATGAAAGTGAACATATGGAAAGTCTTCTTGACAATGCATCGGCCACCACATTCTTCTTCCCCTTTATGTACTCAATCTCAAAATCATATGCTTGGATTTTTCTCACCCATTTATGTTGTCACTCATTCAATTCCTTCTACTCCAGGAAATATCTAAGACTATTGTGGTATGTCCTCACAACAAAATTTTCCCCAACAAGGTATTTTCAAAACTTGGTCAATGCATTCATGATGGAGAGCATCTCTTTATTATAGATCAAGTAGATTCATTTAAATCTTGAGAGTTTATGACTCTCAAATGTGATGGGGTAGTGGTCCTACATTAACACTGCTCCAATGCCTTCTCCTAATGCATCATACTCTAGGACGAAGGGTTGAGTGAAGTCTGGTAGTGCCAATACTAGGCATGTACTCATGACCTCCTTCAACCTGTCGAAGGAATTTTGTGTCTGCTCATCCCAATGGAAATCCCCTCTCTTTTTCAAATCTTTTAGTGGTTCTCCTAGCTATGAAAACCCCTTCACAAATCTTCTATAGTAACTACACAGTTTGAAAAACCCATGCAGTTCTATGTGTGTCTTGTGTGGGGGCCAATCAAGAATTGCATGAATATTCTCCTAATGCACCTAGACCCCTTGGGAACTTATGCTGTAACCCAAGTACAAGATCTCATTCATCCCAAAATCATATTTGGACCTTTTAGAAAACAAGTGCAACTCCATGATTCCTAATACATTGTCCAAATATCTAAGATGCTCATCCAAAATCTTGTTGTAAATAAGTATGTCATCAAAGAATATCAACAAAAAATTACACATTTGCTTGTTGAAGATATGGTTCATGTAGGAATGCAAGGTGGATGGAGTATTAGTCAACCCAAACAACATGACAAAGAACTCATAGTATACATAGTGGCAATAAAATATTGTCTTTTGCACATCTTATTCTCTCATGTAGATTTGATGGTATCCAGAATAAAGATAAATCTTGGAAAAGTAAACTACTCCATGGATTTCATCCAACAAATAATTGATCCTATGAATGGTGTATCTATTCTTGATGGTCTTCTTTTTCAACACTTGGTATTCAATGCACATCTTGAAGGCCTTATCCGTCATCTTTACCAACATTACCAAAGATGCAAAGGGACTACAGCTGGGTCTGATCCATCCTTTGTTAAGGAGTTCCTAGATCATCTTCTCTATATCTTATTTGAAATTCTTGGGATAGTGGTAGGGAGTGGTGATAATATGCTTGTCTCCTTCCTCCAACTCAATGGTGTGCTTGAAAAATCTAGGTGGGGATATACCAGGTGGAATATCTGTGAAGACCAAACTGTGCTTTCCCAACACTGCCTAAAGCTCATCATCATGGTAGTAGGCTTGTTTCACACTCAAGGGTTTGGTCAAGACCAAGCATTGAGCCTCCTAGATGATGTCATCATGTCTAAAAATTGCTTCCATCCATTTTTCCAAATTCTCCCTAAGGTCTCCATTTGGCATTCCTCTTAGTATCACCTTCTTGACATCCACTTTTAATGAGAACTCCATCCTCTTGAAACTTTGTGTGTATTTTTCAAGGTTATCCATCCATTGAATTCACAATATGACATTTGTATCATCCAAATCTACTACAAATAAATCATCTATCACCATGTAGTTTCCCATGGTAATGCTCATTTCCAAAACTATATGGGTACATTACAGTAGATTTCCTCCTGCTACCTTGACTTCAAACCCCTCATGTTCCTTCATACACAAATCCCTCTGAGTAGTGATTGATGAGTTGGTGAATTTGAGAGTATCCCTATTGTCCAATAAGACTATGACCCACTATCCCCCGAGCATACCACAAACCCAAAACATATTACACCTTGGAGTGCCAACCAATGTTGTAATGGTGCTCCCCTTTGTACTAGTGTGGCAATTTTCTCACCATGATATTTCTTCTTTAGCCTCCTCTTTTCCCTATGGCCCAGATTCTTCATTCTCCTTATCATTGTCAAACACTACTTTAGTGTATTGGGTCTTTCCCTTCCTAAGAATTAGTGACCTACTTCATATGGATCCTTGCATGTGTAATAAAGCTTTCTCCACTTGATTTCTTGACTTGTGGCCTCATCTAATGGTGGATTCTTCAAGTATGATTTGTTATCTTTCTCCTTTGATGAGAGGGATGGTTTGGCATGTGTGTAACTCTTGTAAGAAGAGGATGAGGTAGCCATTTCATGTGCTTCGTTAATCTCTTCTGTGAGCATGTTGGGGTTGAACCCTTTGAAACAACCCTTCAGGGGTTCTATCAACCCATCCATGAACAACACAAATAGTCTCCTCTATGAAATGTATATAACCAATACTGAAAGTATCTAAAATTCTATGATGTAACCATCCACCGGTTTGATCTAATTTAATTGTGCCAACTCCTTGAAGTTGAGCTCTAGATCCTTCCTGTCAAAGTGGTCTATGAGCCTCTCTGTGAAATCATCATATGAAGTGACTCTATCATGACCAAGGGTAACCATTTCATGGTACCACCATTCATGAGAAACCCCCTCCAAGTGGAGTGCTGCAAATTTTATCACCTCATCTTCAAGCATGGGGTTGAGCTGGAAGTAGGTACCTACTTTCTGTACCCACACTTGTGGTAATATTTTTCCAGACCCATCAAAAGTAGATAGGTTCATCTTGTCAATCTTATGCTTGATGTCATTATTGTGATGACCATGTCCCTTATAATACCTCATGTACAAGTCCACATAATCCTTTAAGGATAGTTCTTCTCCAAATATGACATCAAACTAATATTGCATCGACTGACCTTGCATCTCCAAGATTGTATGCTCTTTTTATCCATGTTGTCTAGTCCTTTGAGGAAATATCAACATCATAGGGCATGTGTGGGAAAACTAATTATGCAACCTCTGATTCATAGAATCACCACTGTGCCCATTATGATTCCCATTCGTCCTACCTTCCACCAAAATCCTAACTATTTCACAAATTTTTTTGTCCTTTTCCAAAGTCTCACCGAGATGTTGTTTTCCTTAATGAACCAAGGTCTCACTAATTTTTTGTTGTTCTCTTGTTAGATCCCATAATAGTTTCATCATTTCGATGCTTGAATCTCACATTCTGTCTACTAAGTGGGATCTTGTCCACATCCAACATTACCCAACAGGTTGACAAGATCACTAGCTTTGATACCACTATAATGTCCTGATGCAAATGTAAAAATTTCCTATGGAAATTCCAATTATCCATATGATAGACCCTAATACACTTATTCCATAACCCATAGGGTGAGGCTAATCTTCATTCTGTATGTACCCCCAGATGGATCAATTCTTGTATGATCACTCTTAAACTTATGTAGAATGCCAATGCCCAACATTTCGTATAGTTAAACCTCATACTTCGTGAACTCAACTTTTGTATGTACTATGACTTCATACTATCAAACCCTCATGTGCACCTTGACCCATATAATCAATATCTTCACCCATACGGTAGAGACTTACATGTATGTCTATACAGTTCACACTCAGGTTGGCTCTTTGACACGATAATATCAATGGAGTTTGGATCTGTACTAGTTCAATGTTATCATGTGGATTAATGAATTGACACACAAATATAAAAATAATGCACTGACACCAATAGAGATTATAATTTCATATAATATGAATATCCTCAATGACTACAAATTTTCCTTCAAGTGAAGACTCTACAGATTTGGACCAATAGGAAGAATAGGGTGAGGAGTGACTCCCACCAAAACTACAGATGTCAGAATAGGGAGGATCTCTCACCTCCAAAATAATGACAATGTAGAATTCCAACTGGAATCACAAATACAAATGAAACATAAAACTCATGATGACTACCTACAATGCCAAACACAACCTTATAAAGGGCTCCAAGAAGTTTCCCAGAGGGTTACAAGTAGGCCAACAATAGTAATTTATTACTTTTATTTTATAATTAAATTAATTAATTAAAGGATCCAAAAGATATTATTACATGTGGGACCACTCAATCAACTAATTTAATTGAATCATTTAATTATTTCAAGGACATTACACATTATTTAGTGGTTGAATAGTTGATAACAATTTTACACTTTGTCCCTACAAAAAAATGGTAACCAATAAAGTCCATTTATTTTCAGAAAATTGAATGAACTACCATTCATTGAACGAGCTTAAATTATTGAACAATGTAGATGTAAGGAAACTCAGGTGCGGAAACAGTTTCCTACGCTAATCTCTATAGGAAAGTATTGTGCAAATTCTTTTAAACCCTTACAATTTCAGATTCGTTAACTACTTTAACTAAGATATTGCAACCACATACCATGCATATAGAAAAATAGAGAATGACAAAACGATATACCCTGGGGAAAACCTTTCGGTAAAAAACCCCAGCACTCCAAAACCTGCACAATGTATTGATCAAAACTATTACAGCTTACAATACACTTGCAATGCAAGTTCTTTCAGAAGATTTCAAAACCCTTGAAGACAAATCATGACAGCATAAACGTTCCAACAATACACTCGCGTCGCTACTCTTCGCAACCCTAAAAAATGCTTATATCATGCGCTTCACTTTTTAGGGCTACTCCCAACGATAACCATATTAGGGTTTTTACCATTCCCCGAACCCCACGATTGGGGAAGAGTGTACAGTACTCACATTTATCAGTTGCCACATGTCTTCACCTGTCATTGAATCTTCCTGTCATAGCTCTTACGTGTCATAGGAATCTGTCATAAGCATTTTAGCCATGATCTCCTTACACACAATTCAAGATGCCGACACATCAACATTATTTGCAAGAAATACAGTTTACAAAACAAATAATAAGAATAGGAATTATCCAAGGTTGAGACACCTTATTCCTAACAGTAGAGGTGTAGATTCATTTGAAAAAACTTGAAGTATATGTACAACATCACATATAAGAGTTGTTTGAGCCCTTTTTACACAGATTTTTATTTTAATTGTAATTGTCTACTTTGTGATAACAATTTTATTTGTTTCTACAAAACATTATAGGTATGTTAATAATAATATTGTATAGGATAACATCCAAAATCGTTGTAACTTAATTAATTGAGCACAAATGGTGAGGGGTGATGGTATGTTCCTTGATTATGATATTCACAATTTTTAAACTCCTAGATGTATGATATAAGGGATGAGATTGAGATTGTTCCTTGGGAAACTTTGGCAGAATGAATACCCCTTAGTCTTTGGCTCTTAGATAAATAATTGTTAGCATATCCTCATGTTCCTGTAATGAAATAAAATAAGGTGTAAGGATCATTTGCTAAGATGGATGGAGAAACTAGGAAGCTCATGTTGGAAAGTGGCTCATTCAAGAGTGTATAAGGGTTTTCATTTATGGAAACACTACAGTTATGTATGGTTGCTTGGAGTGGAACATAGTTTTGGTGCTGAGGTTTTGTAAAAATGACTAAGTCTAGGAAGTATTTTACTGAGTATAGGAGTACATTTTTGGGCAGAGATCAATATATATGATGAACTATGTCATGTGAGATTAGAGGAAGGTATTTTGGGATATGATATACCTTTATTTAAGGTCGCTTGAGTTTTGGAGTTCAGAGATGAAAGTTATATATGATTGAAGTCATGCAAAGATAGTGTAGCAATGAGACAGAGCAGTTGAACAGTCGTGATGATTGAAGGAGTGTAACATGGAATCCAAACATGCTAAGTTGGATTTGGATTAGGTATTACCCTAATTTTGGTAATGTATGATCTCTAACTTTGTATTTGATTTTTTGGATAAGAGTTGATCACATTTTGTGATGTATTTGGGAGCTAACTGAGTATGTGGTAAAGTATATATATATGGAAAGGTTTTGAGAAGAAAAGGATGGATATTGTATGATTGAATGAATGGATGCATTGTGATGTTATAATTAGACATAAGGTGATGCAAGCTACACTTGGAACTAATTAAGCATAGAAGATGCTTGTATAAATTCATTTTGATAAAGCATTGTAACAAAGACAAATTTATGATTGTAAGGGCAGTGTCCTCTATGTATACCCCTAATAGTGTTTTTTATTTCTTTAACAGGGAAATGTACTAATGTAATATGCAGCTCCTAATAGGGACACAATACTTTTAGTGCATATTTTTCGGTATCATCCCCACCGGGGTTTTCCCTTGGCCAGGGTTTCCTCATGAACAAAATCATGGTGTTATGAGTTGTGTATTTTATGTTCTATTCATTTTAGTAATTATTTGGTTATGTTGGAAATTGCTAAGTTTAATTTTAAAGTGTTGTAATATTGATTCACCCCCTCTCTATATTACTTAATCCTAACAATTGGTATCAAATCTTTTGGCCCTTGGAGAGAAATCCTAACAACATAAGAGAGATCAAGATGGATTCTGAAAGTTTGGAATAGAAATTTGAAGCAGCACTAGAAGACCTCGATAAGGCTAAAGATGAAAATGGTGATTTGAAATTCAAATTGAGAAGAGCAGAAGGTTTCATCAAGAAAATCAAGGAACAACTTGAAATTTCTAGAAATCAAATTCAAGATCTAATGGAAAAGATAAAAGAAGATTCAGATAATGATTCATTAGATCAGGTCAAACAACTTGAACAAGCAAAATATGCATTGAAGAAGGAATAGGAAACTACTTCTATTCAGATGGCTAAAAAAATTTGAAAAGAAAAAGATAAAAGAATGAAAGTTGAAGATATCCTAAAGAATGCAAATGATTAGATGGGAAAAATGCATATTGAACTTGATGACTATAGAACCAAGTATCATGAAATAGAAAAATACAATCAAATCATAAAAGGAGAACTTTTTGAGGCTAAGAAACACATTGAAAAACTTCATATGAGCAGTGATAATATTGATGAACAAAGAGAGAGATAGAAACCTAAAGGAGACATGAAAGGAATTGGCTTCAATGAAGCTAAATTTTCTAAATCTCAAGAGAAAAATATGAAGAAAAGATAGATGAAGAAAGACCTATATAAGAAGAGCCTAGAAGGCAGATCAGACCTTTTAGAGGTAGATTCTTTGGATGCAACAAAGTTGATCACATGATGAGAGATTGTAGAGGTAAAATTCCCTACAAACCCTTTTCTGGTTATTGTTTCAATTGCTATGAATATGGACACAAGAAGACAGAATGCAGGAAACCTGATCAGTCCTACACTAAGAAAGATTACATTACAGAAGAAACAAAAGCTAAGATCACATGTTACAAGTGCAATAACTTTGGTCACATTGCAAAGTATTGCAAGTTGCAGATTAATCAGAATAAATCATCTCCTACGTGTTATAAATGTAACAATCAATGACATATAGCAAATTTGTGCAGGTATAATGGATCTACATGTAACATAAGACCACCACCTATTGTTATAAATAAAAATTTTGGTGATGTTGGAAAAAGTATGGCAAAATAAATAGAATATTTTGACAATCAATTTGTGAAAGAAAGTGGTAAATTTTGGAAAGTAAAGGAGTCGGGTGAGTGTAAGGTTAGGAAGATTCAGTAGTTGCTACCGAACCTCCACCTAATGTTGTTACATCGACCTAGATGGCCAAGCATGGCCTTGTGGGGGGGACTTTGGAGAAAATACACAGGAAACCATTCGTCCCCTATTTATGTGGAATAATCTTTTGTGGGCTTATGGAGAGTATGTATGATTGGTATAAAATGCCTATCTAAGATTGCACAACTATAAACACTATATATTGTGATCACCAAATGATGATCGAATGGATCATTGTAGATTTGAACTTATTGGGAACTATGTCATTCTTTTCATATAAAAGTATAAGGGTAATCAAAATAAATTATCTAATCACTATTCGAAGAGAAAGAGCAGCGATTAGAGAAAGAAGGACTAAAGAAGCTAGGGAATTTGCGAGTTATTGAAGCACAAATTCACAAATTCAATGAAAAAATATATTTAGATTACTTGTGAGCATTTGAATATGGATACTCCTATGGTTTTTTATATAAATGAGAGTCCTAGATAAAAATTCAAGAATCATCCTTGCAAATCAACTGAGGACGACCCTAAAGGTGCATTTTCTCAAATGCCCTATGGAGTTCTATACATCAAAGATATTAGGGTATATATCCACCACAAGTATGATTCTCTAGGAGACTTTGAGATCTTCAAGGAATTGAAGGACATGATTAAAGAGGATGTAAAATGGAAGGATGAGTTGTCTCATCTTGAGAATCTTAGTGTGATGAAAATTATAGAAATGCATGAATTTGACAAAGAAGAATGGTTCAAGATCGTGTTGAGTAGAGTGCATGACCAATTCATTTGGATTGGAGATCAGCCTGTAAAGATTTGTAGTGATTTGATCCATGAAATTAATGGTCTAGATAACTTTGGAGTCATCGCTGTAGCAAAGAAGAATACCAAATAATAAGTGGAAACCCTAACCCACTCTAAATGGTATAATCAAGCGATGATAATGGTTGACATCTTCCAGCAAGATGTTAGATTAGTTGCGATGATATTGGGATACAAAATTCATTATAGAAGCTGACCAAATTTAATATTTGTTGGTGTTATAATGATGGCGTATAAGATTATGAAGGAGAAAGTGAAGTATAACCTTTGTGATGTTCTAGCACAATAATTCATGGAGAATGTAAGGCAGATTAAGAGAGAGAAATCAAAGACATTTAGATTTGGATCATTGTTGATATACATGTATATATAAATTATGCATAAATCCCCTAGTATGCACCCAAGAGCTTGGAGAGACAATGAACCTACTAGAGTACAAGTATCAAACAACTATAAAAGACAAAATAGTGACTGGGTAGATGGAGAATTATTTGGTATGATAAAATCTTGCAGAGACAAATGAAAGAAAGAAAAATTATACCAAAGAAAATGGTACAGAAATACAAGGATGCTGAAACTGATTGTATTTGCTTTGAGGCAATAGAACCTAGAGTAAAATGGTGTTACCCTACGGGTTATGAGGTTAGTTTAGGGATCTTAACAATGCAAGTTGAGTATACACTATCTTCATAGATTGATCCATCAGAAGAGAGATAGGGTACTTTTAAAGAAAAATCTTCTAATATTAGAGAGGAACAGACAAAAACTGCTAGGAGAAATAAAATTGAGAATGTTGTAGATGATCTAGCAGAGAAGGATAATATCTCTAGAGAATAGATGAAGGAAATAAGGAGAAAGATGTTTTTAAGTGCATCTGGAGTGGCAAGCTCTACCCCTGCAGCTCTTCCACCTCCAAAATTTGAGAAGACTTCTAGTCCACCCCCTACTATGGTAGAAGTGCCTATGGAGACATCGTACACAATGGAAATAACAGAGACCCCTGCAAAGAGGAAAAGGCCCTCCAAACACAATTCACCACCAAAGAGACAAATAATTGAGGTACATAAGAACAAAGAAGAAGAAAAGGAAGTTGAAGTAAATAAGGTAGAAGAGAATAAAATAGAGACTAGATAGCTATGGAAACTATATCTAAAGATGTTGGAAAAGAGAATTATAGATCAGGGAAAACTCAATCGAATACCTAAATACTATGATAGGTATGATGATAATGATAAGACTCAGATTGAAGACTTTGTCATAGAACATATGTTTGAATTTAAGAATAACCTAATTGAAATGGAAGGTAGTATCCCGAAGGAACTATTTGAGAAATTGGAGATTAGGAAATAATTAGCACTAACTAAGGATGAACACATTAGAGTGAAATAAATTGAGGACATGCTACTATTCATATCTTATGATGAGCATGAAATAATTCTAAAAGAAATGAAGCCATTGTTAAGAACCAAAGCAAGATTGATAAAGATAATGGGAAGGAAGTATGATGAGGTTACTGAGGATACACACAAGACCATTGAAAAAATCCTAATGGAAACTAAACCTAAGAAATATTCACCTCCTAAAACTAAGGCTACTAAGAATAAATCTATCCTAAGGGGAGAGTCATCCAATCCTATAGTAATCAAAATTGAATCACCTAAGGATGGAGAAGATGATAGTCAATTTGTCAGTACAACAAAGAAACCTGATTTCTTTATTGTTGGTGTGCCTGTGACTTTGGAAACCTCATTGGATACTAATGAACCTTTTGAAGGGGATACTAATATTACACCCAATGTTGATAGAAGTGATGAAAAAGATGTAGAGAAACATACTGAGGAAGAGCCCTCTAAAAGTGAATAGCAACCGGGCATTATTGAGGTTGAGAAGAAACCTGAGATTAAAGTTGAAGTAAAACAAGAATAAATTTTACATGTTTCTTCAACCTTATTGTTGGAAAGTGGAGACAAAACATTGAATCCTGATGTGGAGAGCATGGATGAAGATGAGTTAATGAGGGTATCCTACATTGTATTTGGTAAAGGAAAAGAGAGATCATAGCAGAAAATTGAGAAGAAGTCAAGGGTATTAGAA
Organism: Thuja plicata; assembly: GCA_018584345.1. Taxonomy (NCBI): domain Eukaryota; kingdom Viridiplantae; phylum Streptophyta; class Pinopsida; order Cupressales; family Cupressaceae; genus Thuja; species Thuja plicata. The sequence continues at coordinate 1,168,455 of MU223915.1, read as the reverse complement.
AGGGCAGTTGATACTATCAACAAGCTCCTACTTATAACTTTTACTTTCTAAGGAAATGATACAACAGAGAACCTGAATACAACATTAGATGACTTGGATAGTCACTATGAGTCTCTAGAGAAGATCACGCAAGAAAAAGATGAGCAGACCTTTTTGGAAAGAAAAAAAAAAAAGATAAAGGAAGTATGCAAGTCTTTGCATGGGACTTGGGCATACTGGGCAATATTATTTCTGAAGTGAAGTATTTTGTAGCACATGAAAGGAAATTATATAGTTACTATATAAATCCTTTTAGACAACTTCAGAACATTGAGGACATTATTGCACATGACAGGAAGATACTAGACAAGCTGGCACACAGTTGTGAGACCTCCTCACACATTGTTTTAGAGCTAGACAAGGAAGTGTCTAGACTGTTGGACAAGATAAGTGTGCTAGAAATCAAGAAAGGGAGAGTTATGGGAAGATTTAGTGTGGTGAAGAGTTTAATCACTCCTATGCTACCAATTCTTGAGATACACCTTTCTGACATGGAGAGAACAACAAAGGCCCTCACAGAAAACATGCCTACTAAGTTGAAGGAAGCAAAGACATCTTATTTTGTTCAGAATGGAATAATCCATATGAGTCATACTTTTGTGAAAACATGAACTAAAGAAGTAAAGATTAATGACATTATTTTTCCATTAGTATACTCAGAAAAAAAACACAGACAACAAGCATTACCCGCAGACGGCAAGCATCACCGGTGAACCACAAGCAGTACCAGTAAAATGCAAGCATACCCAACAGAACAAAGATTTTTGAGAAAAATCTAAGTATAAAATTGACAAGCATCACTGGTGAAGACAAGCATCACCGGCAACACAACTTCCAGAATAACCCGACAGGAACAGACAAGCATACTCAACGACATGTTCAAAGAAAGGAACACCGACGACCAAGAACATCGACCGTCAGAACTGACAGTTAGAAAAGCCGCAAATTGTGGATCTGATTTATACACGGTAGATAAAGCAAAGTTATTCTATTTTGTAGAATTTTTTTATGTTTTTTATGGTCATGCAAACTTTATGTAAATGCTTTAAAGCATTCTAACAGATCTAAAGCATATCTAACTACAAATCAAGATCAAGTTGTATATCTTGAATCTAGAGTTAACTTGTGAATGCATGAATCAAGAATTGAACCTTAGCTAGTATAAATAGATGTTCATACTCAATTGTGAGTACATGAATTCTATATAATTGATAGCCACAAAGAGCATCTAAGGAGCAGAAGGCAGAATTCATGCAAAGATCAGAAACAGAATACATCAGTTATCAAGAACACATAGAGGCTACCAATGAGCAGATAAAGGTAATACTCAATCATGGAAGGATGATTAATAGTATTTTTGGAGCTTTAGAGGATTTGTTATCAAGAAATTGAAGATTTCATATTCCATCAGATCAAAGACCTATGTAGTTGCATT
>MU223915.1:1105301-1155956 GCA_018584345.1 Thuja plicata | reverse complement strand
TTTTGGTCAAAATTTCGACCAACACGGGATTAAAAATAAAAAAAACAAAAGCTTTCCTTTGTAATGCGACCAAGCTAAACATTGGTCGAATTTTTTGGTCAAAATTTGAGCTGAAATGTACTAGTGACTTAATCTCAGATCTAAATGCAGGAACATAACACAGTAATCAACACATAACACTAAGATTTTTGACGTGGAAGCCCGCTTAGGGGAAAAACCATGGTGGGGATCAAACCCACAAAATGAATCTACTCTGTTAAAAGCACTATAACTTGTTAGGAGTATTACAAATGAGAATGCACATGCATTTGGGCACATTGCCTGCAACTCATTGCTCAATTACAAGAAGGGATTCAAACCAAAGGAAGGCTCACTATCTTACAACAATCTCTAATCACAAATCATAAAGGACATATTGTCCAAACTCATGAACTGAAAAACAAAATCTATGATATGCTAAAATAGTTCCAATGAAGTACATCAAATCTTTGCCTTAATTGTAGATTCCCCTTATACCTCTTCTCTCATCATCTCATACACCACTTCTGCACATCACAATCACAAATCATTGCATCTTTATATGCATTACATCAATTTATCTCAATTAGGTCATCTAGAGACCTAATTACAAAATATTAATTCAATACAACTCAATACGCAATGAGATCCATTGAATGTCAGCTAAGAAATAGAAATGATCCATAAAAACATCCTTGAACACTCTCTAGGTCCATAAATCATGCCACGATCCTTCGCACCATGCTAAACCACCATGTCAGCCAAGAAAAATAAGAACATCAGCACACCACATGCGAATCTTCAATTCTGGTCACATAATCCAACACAATCCAGCAACACGAATAGGATGCGATCAAGAAATATTAGCAAGAAATATGAAATACTACAACATCAACAAGAATAACTATGTCTCATAAATCATACTCATCTTGACACTTTTCATCAAGGACACTCATCAAAAACCACTGTCATAAAATAAAAATATCTTTACAACATCCAAATCATGAACCACTCGAGCTGAGGACACACACCCATGTACTAAACTCACCACCAAGTTAGCAACCAATAATGTTGCATAATCTATCCACACTGATCCAATAACTGAAACATTATCTCTTCCTGAACAACCAAAACACCATTCTCTAATAAATTCCTCATATTTCACTCAAATCATCATGTGAATCTCTTTAAGTTGATATAGATCAACTAAAAACATCAATTAAACTCTCAGTACCTTCACAACATTTGATATTCAATATAGTAGTCGTACCACAATAATCTTCTAATTGAGCATCTCAGGAACAATATCACCAACAATATGAATATGTTGACATCAATGAAAAAACAATAATGTTATCACATATGTGCACAATCTGAACAATATCTCAACAATCTCCCCCTTTGGCATTTATGGAAACATATGATGTGAAAAATCAAATCAATGCACAAAGAAATAATGTCAACAAAACTACCAGCAATATCCACAATATGACTATATGTCTTCAACATAATTTTTTTACTTTCTCTCCCTCATAGTCTCATACTTGTTTTTCACATTCTCTCTCTCTTTCACATTAACGACAAAGGCAAATGTATGCACTAAGTCATAGAGGCCAAAAATATGAACAAACATCTCTCAACCACTACTCCCCCTAAAGAGTAGCCACCAAAAATATCAAACCAGATTAACGATAATCTGTAAGAACACTAGACTGATACATCTTAATGCATCTCTAGCTCTGATCAGGAGGGGAAATCACCCCAAGCTTTCCTTGGAGATAACCAAAAGTATCCTTTGGAAAGGGCTTCATGAAAATATCTATAATCTTCTCTTTTGTAGACACATACTCCAATATGACTTCTTTCTAACTGACCTAGACTCTCAAGAAATGATATTTAATAGAAATGTGCTTTGAATTTGAATGCAACACGGGGTTCTTTGAAATATTGATAGCACTTGAATTGTCACTATGAATAGTAATAGGCTCATCAATAGTCACTCTAATATATTTCAACATTCGCTTCATCCATATCACTTATGTACAATTAATAACACCAAAAACATATTTAGCTTCAACAATAGATTGAGATATACATTTTTTGTTTCTTACTTTCCCATGAAACTAGTCTCTTACCCAAGAAGAATGCTCCACCACTTGTGCTCTTTCTTTCATCCACATTACCTACCCAATCCACATTAGTAAATGCACTAAATGTAAAATCATCATACTTTCCATACCATAAACCATAGTCAACCATTACTTTAAAATATATGAATATCATCTTAACAATAATAATATGTGATTCCTTCAGTTCTTCTTGAAATCTAGCAAAAATGCAAACAACATTCATAATATCCAGTCTAGTTTGTGTAAAGTATAATAGGCCACCGAACATATATTTGTATATTATCTTATTTGAATTTTGTGAATCATCATCCTTTGTCAATTTATAACTAGTAATCATAGGAGTACCAGTAGGTTTTGAATCATCCATACCTAATTTATTCAACAATTCTTTTGCATACTTGGGCTGAGATATGAAAATACCTTTATCATTTTGTGTAATTTGCAGGCCAAGAAAGAATTTATCTCTCCAATCATAGACATCTAAAAATCTTTCTGCATCTCATCAGCAATTCCTTACTCATCTTTTAATTTCCACCAAAAATTATATCATTCACAAAGACTTCAATAATCAAAATGTTATCATGATCAACTTTGAAGTACAAATTACTATCAGCGGTACTTTTACTAAAACCAAGTGTCAGTAAATACTTATCTAACTGATGCAAGACCATCTTAAGATCTTGGAAATCTTACATCAAACAAAAACATTTATTTTCCTATTTTCTAGTTAGTTCATTCTCTGAGTTTCTTTCTGCGATCTTTCAATTTGGCTCCTTTGCAGTTGTGAATCTTCCGGCATGTTCAAGGAATCCTGTAGAACCTTTTCCTACGTCCGCGCTCTATTTGGTTTCTTTTCATATGAGATCTTTTTGATTCTTGGTGAGACAATAATTTTCTTCATGTTTTCCAGACAATTTGTGTTTTCCGATCACACAAAGGATTTTCCCGTTTGACAAAGCTTAACAGATTATTTCTCAATGATGTTATTTTTGTGGCTAACCTACTTGAGGGATTGTGATTCATGTTCCATTCATTCAAAGGAGATCCTTATGATTTAGGTCTTGACTTATATTTTTTAATACATTTTATTCTCATTGGGAAATGTAATATTTCTCAGTCAACCTAATGATTGTGAAGGCTTTAAATTCTCTTGTAATTGATTTCTTAATCAGACATAACAAAATAGAACCATAGAACTTGTAGAGATATGGTCTATAGATCAGATGGAAGAAAGTACCTTTAAAAGGTTTATGTAGTTGTAGTTAATCATAGATCGTATAGAAAGATGACCCACTAAAGGTTCCAACCAGGCCTATATACCTAGAATGTATCACTTATTGTAGTAGACTCATGTGACTGATTATATGATAATGAGGCTGATTTTGCATTCATCCATTGTTTCTTTTGCTAGCTTCTGTTGTGTAACTCTTTCTGCGAGGATTGGTTTAAACTTCATGATTTCCCATTGTCCTTGACTGTGTCAAGTGGTATCAGAGCGAGGTTTTTCAACCTAGGTTTTTCTTGTGGGGTGGTGGAATAGAGGACCCAACCTGCAGTTGCTAAAGATTGTGTAGATGGGTAGAAGAAATGCTAGAGGTGGAGCGAGGAATGCATATCCAGCTATTTTGGATATGTTGAGAGAAATTGTTGCTAGATTGGAAGTAGTGGAAACAACTCAAAGGATTGGACAACACATTGAAGATTCAAGTGATGAAGAAGGAGATGAAGAGAATCAGGAAAGGGAAGGATTGAATAATGAAGAAAAACCAAAGTTGAATAAACAGGAAGAGAGGTTCATTGAGGATTTAACCACTGTAAACAAGAGACTTCATTTCAATGTGTCAGATTATCATGGTAACCTGGATTCTAAAGAATTGATATATTGGATCCCAAAGATGGAAAAGTACTTTGAATTTTAAGGAACCAGTGAGGAAAGGAAGGTAAAATATGCTAGCACCAAGTTAAAAGGGTATGCATCTTTATGGTGGGAACACTTGCAGACAGATCGATAGAGAAGGGGTAAACAAAAGATCAAATTTTGGGATAGAATGATGAATAAATTAAATGATAAGTATTTGACTGAAGACTACCAAGTGAATATGTTTTGAAAGTTGTAGAACTTGAAGAAGAGGGACTTGAGTGTTAAGGGTTATACCGAGGAGTTTTACAAGCTAAAAATTAGATCTAGGTATGTAGATGATGAATCTAAACAAGTTGTTTGACACCTAAATGGTTTAATGGTGTTGATATATGATGCAATCAATCTGATTCACATTAGGGGTTTGGAAGAAGCTTACAAATGGGATTTAAAAGCTTAAGAAAAGTTGAACATAAGGCATGGACAAAGGAAAAGAGGAAGAGGGGGAAAGTTTTGGAGAGGTAGATCCAGTTTTAATTTTGGAGGAGGTAGATCTTCCACTTATCAGGTCAAAGGTGATTCAAAAGTCAAGGATGGTGAGCGCTACCAAATAAATGATAGAAGTTCCTATTGCAATGAAGGACAAAGTATCTATGAGAGAAATAAGTTTAGTGGCACTTGTTTCAAATGTGGTGAAGTAGGACATCGAACCTTTGAGTGCAAGCAAGGTAATGCTGAGAAGAAGGCACCAAGTAGTAGGTGAACAAAATTCCTAGATGATCAGTCCACCAAATAGGTAAACAATAACAAATCAGAGGATGGAGCAACCTTGATAACTCAAAGATCCCTATACCAAGGAGAGCAAGATATGGAACCATTGTAGATGAAGAATATTTTTTGAACCAGATGCAAGGTACAAGACAAGGTTTGAAAATTTGTGATAGATAGTGGAAGTTTTGATAATCTTTCCTAGGAGGAGTTGGTTAGTAAATTGAAGTTACAAAGATTAAAGCACTCAAAACCCTATCAGATCACGTGGATTTAGGATGAGCATAAGGTTCTAGTAAGTGACCAATGACTATTTAAATTTAGGATTGTGAAATATTATGATGAGGTTTTATGTGATATTATGCCTATGGATTTGTGTCCTATCTTGTTGGGTAGACCATGAAAATATGATAGGTAAGATATACATGATGGTAGAAATAATGTGTATACCATTGTTTCTAATATAATGAAGCAAAATTTGTTACCCTTAGAAGAACCCCTTAAGAGTGAAGTATGTACCAATGCAAGAATTTGTTTTGTGGATGGAAGGAAGTTCCTAGATGGCATGAGGCATGATAATGTGTGTTTTTATTTAGTACCCAACAAGACAAAGGAGACTGTATAGATAGAAGAACATCTGACATAAATCATTGGATTACTGAGTGGGCATGCAGACATCATATTAGATAATATACCTGATGGATTACCACCTATAAGGAGTATTAGCCATTGCATGGATTTGATACCAAGAGCTAGTTTTCCTAACAAAGAAACGTATCATATGACACCAAAAGAAAATGAATAACTCAATAGGTAAGTGCACAATTTTCTGAAGCGAGGTTTAATTAGAGAAAGTTTGAGTCCATGTGCAACACACAGTATTAGCACCAAAGAAAGATAAACAATGAAGGATGTGTACCTATTCAAGAGCTATCAACTAGATCACAATCAAGTATTGATTTCCTTTTCCAAGGATGTATGATTTGATGGATTGTGTGAGTGGAGCTAGATATTTCACCGAGATAAATTTGAATAGTGGGTATCATTATATTAGAATCAGAGAGGGTGATGATTGGAAGACTGCATTCAAGAAAAATGAAGGATTATATGAATGGTTGGTAATGCCTTTTGTATTGACTAATGCACTCGGTACTTTCATGAGATTAATGAATGAAGTTTTGAAGAAATTCTTAGGTAAGTTTGTCATTGTGTATTTGGATGATATCTTGATTTTTAGTAAGAGAAAAGAGGAGCATTTGATGCATGTTAGACAAGTATTTTAAAGGGTAAGGGAAGAGAAGTTTCTAATAAGCCTCAAGAAGTATACTTTCATGAAATATGAATTAGTATAATTGGGATTTGTGATATCTGGTGAAGGATTGAAGATGGATAATGAGAAAGTGAAAGCAATTGTTGAATGATCTACACTGAAGAATGTTGGAGAGGTGAGATAATTTCATGGGTTGGCTAGTTTTTACTGAAAGTTCATTAGAAACTTCAATTCAATTTGTGGACCGATGGTTGAGACCATGAGGGGAGATATAAAAGAATTCAAGTGGACACATGGAGAACAAAAGAGTTTTGAATTTCTGAAATAGAAGGTGACAAAACAACCAGTGTTATCTTTACCTATTTTCAATAAGGTATTCCAAGTAGATTGTGATGCTAGTGGAAATGAAATTGGAGTTGTCTTGAGTCAAGAAGGGAGACTTGTTTCATATTTCAGTGAGAAGTTAAATGATGCTAAAAGAAGGTATTTAGTGTATGATCAGGAGTTTTATGCCATAATACAAGCATTGAAGAAATGGATACATTACTTGTTGCCTCAAGAATTTGTATTGTATACTGATCATCAAAAATTTAAGTACTTAAGCAACCAAGGTAAGTTAAATTAGATACATATGAGATGAGTTGAATTTTTATAGAGATATACATTTATGTTGAAACAAAAAAGTGGTGTATTAAATAGAGTTGTTGATGCTTTGAGTAGAAGAAGGATGTTGTTGACTAAAATGAATATTGCAATATTGGGATTTGATTAATTAAAAGCATTGTATGAGGATGATCTTGACTTTACTGAACCTTGGAGAGCTTGCAGATACCCTATTTTTACAGACCAAAGTAAGTGGTTGGATTATTTTATTCAAGATGGAATGTTGTTCAAAGGAAGTCAGTTGTGTATACCCATAATTTCTATGAGAGACAATCTCATTAAGGAAAATCATAGTGGAGGATTGGCAGGGCATTTTGGTATTGATAAGACAATAGCTTTGGTAAGTGAAAATTACTTTTGGTCACAAGTTCATAAGGATGTGGGAAATTTTGTTTAGCATTGTAAAGTGTGTCAAGTTACAGAAGGAAGTAGTCAGAATGTGGGATTGTATACACCTTTGATAGTACCAACAAGACCTTGGGAAGATATCATTATGGATTTTATACTTGGTTTTCAAAAAACACAAAGAGGTCATGATTCAATTTTTGTGGTTGTAGACAGATTTTCTAAGATGACACATTTCATACCTAGTAAGAAGACTATAGATGAAGTGCATGTAGTAGATCTATTTTTCAAGGAAATTGTGAGATTACATGGATTAACTAAAAGCACAGTATCAGACAGGGAAAGTAAGTTTTTTTGTTAATTTTGGAGAACAATTTGGAAGAAGATAAAGACTGATTTAAAGTACAATTCTAATTTTCATCCACATACTGATGGGAAGAAAGAGATTATGAACAAGAGTTTAGGGAATTTGTTAATATGTTTGGTTGGAGAAAAGATAGGGAATTAGGATTTAGTCTTACATTAAGTAGAATTTTCATAAAATAGTTCAGTAAATAGGAGCACATGGAAGACACCATTTGAGATAATTACTGGTTCTAATCCTAAAGGAGTAGAAGAATTGAGGGATATGAGTCATGATGTTAAGAAGAGTGTTGAAGGAGATGATTTTTCAGAGGTTATGAAGTCATTACATGAAGGAGTTAGACAACATTTGGATAAAATGAATCAAACCTATAAGGAGAGAGCAAACATGAAGCAAAGACATAAGGAATTTTAGGTAGGATATGAAGTAATGGTGTACTTGCAAAAGGGTAGATTTCATGTTGGGACTTATAACAAGTTGAGAATGAGGATTTTTGGACCTTGTAAGATCTTGAGGAAATTTGATTCATGAAATGCATATGAGGTAGAGTTATCAAAGGACATGGATATATCATCTATATTTAATATATAATATTTGTATGAGTATCATGAATCAAATTTCAGTAATAGTGAGGGATTAGATATTAAACAATAATATCCTAAGAAGAAGATGGCTTTGATAGAGGAGATTTGGGATAGAAGAGTTGGTCAAAGTACAAGAGGTAAGAAATTTATGGAGTTTCTTTTCAAATGGAAGGAAAAACCAATTGAAGATTCTTCATGGATTTCTTAGGCTGAGGTTGACTATTTTGGTTTTCCTGTTAGTTCAGTCTCTAAGTTTATTTCTATGATTATTTAGTTTGACTCCTTTGCAATTGTGAACCTTCTGATGTGTTCATGGAATGTTTTCCTAGGTCCATGCTCTATTTGGTTTCTTTGTGTATAAGATCTTGTTGATTCTTAGCGAGACATCATTGTTCTTCATGTTTTCTAACCAGTTTGTGTTTTACAATTGCATGAAGTATTTTCCCGTTCTTTGAAGCTTAACGACTCATTTCTTGATGATGTTACATTTTTGGCTGACCTACTTGAGGGATCATGATTCATGTTCTATTCATTGGAAGGAGTTCCTTATGATTTAGGTCTTGACCTATATGTTGTAGTACATTTTATTCTCATTGGGAATATAATCTTTTTGGGACAACCTAATTCTTGCAAAGGCTTTAAATTATCTTGTAATTGATTTCTTAATCAGACGGAACAAAATATAATCATAGCACCTATAGAGATCTGGTCTATAGATAAGAAAAAAGAAAGTGCCTTTAGAAGGTTCATGTAGTTGTAGTTGATCATAGATCGTATAGAAAGATAACCTATTAAAGGTTCCAATCAAGATTTTATGCCTGGAGTGTATCACTGCTTGCACTAGACTCATGTAACTAATTATATGATAATAAGGAGGTTGATTTTGCATTTATCCATTGTTTCTTTTGTTGGCTTCTATTATGTAACTCTTGTTGCAAGGATTGGTTTGAACTCCTTGAGTTCCCAATGTCCTTGACTATGTCACTAACCTTGCATACCAGGCTCTAGGTGCTTGTTTAAATCCATAAAGTGCTTTCTTCAATCAAAACACCATGTCATCTTCATCAATCAAAGGAAAACCATCAGGCTACTCAATGTAAACTTCCTCTTCCAAATCTTCATTCAAGAATGCAGACTTAACATCCATTTGATATACCTAAAAATGTTTGTATGTAGCATATACAAGAAACATTCTAACAACTTAAATTCTAGAAACATGAGAAAAGGTATCCTCAAAATCAATACCTTCCATATGTGAATATCCCTTGCAAACAATTTTGGCTTTATTCCAAGCCATTTCACCATCTTCATTCAATTTGTTTATAAATACCCATTTAGTACCGATCACATTTTTGTCTTTAGGTCTAGGAACAAGAATCCATGTCTTATTCTTATCAATATGTTCCAATTATTCTTCCATTTCTTTAACCCAACTATCATCTTTACATGATTCATCAACATCCTTAGGTTCAATCTTAGAAATAAAAAAAATTTAACTTCTAGCAATTCTTCCTCTAGTCTGAACACCATGATTCCTATCACCAATAATTTGATTTTTTTAATGATTTAACTTTACATACCTGGGAGTCTTTGGATTTTATTTTGTAGCGGACTCTTGTGTTTCCACTTCTTCCTCATTTGCAACTTCTTCATTTTTTCTACCAATCCATTCAAATTCTGATTAGGATTATGTGCTTGCACAATATGATTTTCTTCTTCATCATCTGATTCATATCTACAAGATCTAACCTATTTTTGAACATTTTCACTTTCAATTACCTTTTTCAACCTCTGGTTATAACATTTGTATGCTTTGATTTTTGTAGAATAACCAAGAAAAATTCCTTCATCGCATCTAGGATCAAATTTTCCTAAGTCTTCATCTCTTTTGATATAACATTTGCTTCCAAAAATTCTAAAATACTTCACTATAGGAATATGACCATACCAAAGTTCATAAGGTGTCTTGCCGGTACTTTTCTTGATTTAAACTCGGTTAAATATATATACTGCAGTGCTAATAGCTTCTCTCCAGTAGATCTACTAAACATTTCCTTCAATTATCATTGTTCTAGCAATATCTAGAATAGTTCTATTTCTTCTCTCTGCAATGACATTCTATTGTGGGGTTCATGGGGTAGACATTTGTATCTTTATTCCATGCTCTTCACAAAAAGTACTAAAATTAGTGGAAGTAAACTCACCACCTTTGCCTGATCTTAAGCATTTATATTTTCAATCGTGTTTCAGTGTCAACCATAGCTTTGAAAATCTTGAATTTATCAAAGGCCTTAGATTTATCTTTCAAAAATGTAACCCACATCATTCTAGATTAATCATCAATGAATAGAATGAAATACTTGCCCCCATAATAGCTTCTTATTCTTGCAGGACCACATAAGTCAGTATGCACCAAATATATAATTCCACTTGAAGAATAACTCTTTCTCTTAAAAGTAGACTTAGTCAGCTTACCCAACTGACATTCCTTACACATTGCATTAACAAGATTTAATAGTTTAGGAATATCTCTAACAACTCTTGTAGTACTTACCTTCACAATGTTATCAAAATTCACATGAGTAAATCTCTTGTGACATAACCAACTGTCATCAATCTTCGCAATTAGGCATCTACTCTTAGAATTGTTCAAATGAAATACATTACCTTTATTCTTTCTTCCTATGGCAATATCAATTATAGAGCTTCCAATAATATTGTACATTCCATCCTTGAATTGTAAGTTGTAACCTTTATCAACTAACTTCCCAACACTCAAAAGATTATATTTCAAACCTTCAACATATAGAACATCATTAGTATTATTCTTACCATCAAGTGTAATAGAACCTCTCCCTATGATCATGCAAGAAGTGTCATCACCAAATTTGATAACACCGCCATCATATCTTTCCAATTTCACAATTTTTTTGTCTTTGATCATGTGCTATGAACATCCACTATGAATAAATCATTCATCCTTTTTATTTACATGAAAAACCATTGTTTTTTCTTCATTCAAAAAACTAGGATCTTCATCTTTGATAGTAATAAAAATAATTTCATCTGCATTGTTTCTAGATTCATCATAAGTCACACCTTCATCAACAACATAAAAACACTTCTTGTGATATTTAGAATTGAATTTCTTAGGCTTGCACTTAGGTTCTTTATCTGTACATATTGAAGCAATATGACCAATATTATTACATGTAAAACATTTCAAACATAACTTCCCTTGATACTTACCAGATCCCTTAGGTAATTTCTTTGCAATTAGGGCTTCAAGCTCATCAATCTTTCTTTATTGTTCTTCAATCTCTAACCATTCCTTAGCATAACTAGACACATACTTAGATGAACTTTCTCCAGAATCATATATTTTCTTATCCTTATAAATAGTAGCTTTAAATGTAGTTTCAACTTTAGGAAGACTATCTCCAAATTCTCTCATTTCAAAAGCAGATAACTTACCAATCAATGTATCTCTTGTCATAGTTGTCACAATTCTGATTTCTTCAATAGAAACAACTTTGTGATTGTAAGGAGGTAAGGATCTCAGAATCTTGGAAACAGTTTATTCTTCATCCAAGGTTCTACTAGTGCATCTAATTGCACAAACAAGTTTGGTGATCTTATTTACATAGATAGTAATGTTCTCATCTTTGCTTATCTTCAATCCTTTATATCTTCTTTTCAAACTTTGCAAATTAGCTTGCTTCACAAATGTATCTCCTTCATGTAATGTCTCAAATTGTTTCCATACATGATGTGCAATCTCTAATCCCATAACATTTATATATTCTTTATTCGATAGGGCACTCAACAAGGCTTCTTTTTCTCACATTGTAGTCAGATTCTTTCTTCTCACCGAGAGTCGTAGTAGAAAGATTTGAAGGAGGATTGCAATTTTTATTTGTAACATCCTAATGTTTTTCACTAATACATCTCAAGTGTGTAATAATCATTTCCTTCCATATAGTATAGTTTGTTCCATCAAATCTCAGACTCTACTTTGTAAAGGTCGATATCCTAGATCTCCTCAAGTGGTTAAGCTTCAAAAAGAGGACACTATCTCTAATACCAATTGTTAGAATTAATGTAGCACACACAATAGAGATGGGGGTGGGTGAATCAGCTATGACCAAAAAAATAAGACCTTTAACCAAATTACTAACTTAATCTAAGATCTGAATGATAAACATGAATGCAGGAACATAACACAGTAATCAACACATAACACCAAGATTTTGGATGTGGAAACTCGGTTATGGGAAAAACCACGGTGGGGATCAAACCCACAGGAAGAATGTAATTTTTTAAAAGCACTATAACCTGTTAGGAGTATTACAAATAGGAATATATATGCTTTTAGGCACACTTCCTAGAGCTCACTGCTCAATTACAATAAGGGCTTCAACCCACAGGAAAGCTCACTGCCTTACAACAATCTCTGATCAGGAATCATAAAGGACACACTGTCAAAACTCATGAACTGAAAAACAACACCTCTGATATTCCAAAATAGTTTGAATGAAGTGTTAGCACTTTTTCTTGCTCACACATAAAATACTTGCAGTAAGCTTGCTCTATTGTCCCATACACTGATCAAGCAAGAAATAGAAGAATAGAAACAGGGTTCTTACACCCTCTACACTTTGAGTTCCAAAAAATTAGGTGGGTTTACCCTTTTTAATTAGAATAATAAAATCACAACATTATTCCATCAAATGCATCGTGGAATTATAGATCCTAACTTTTATAACATTTATTTCACAGACTAGAAACCTAATGACAAAGATAAATTTAGTAGTGACAATCACCCACTCCAAATGAATAATAGACTAGTGTTTTATCCTAGGGCATGAAGTCACTCTAATTCATAACCATTTTCCATAAACACAAACTCATACACATCTATAAATCTAAAAAGAAAGATAGATACACCTTGTATATCAACCCTCACACATATGCTAAAATAATCATCAAATTCATAACCAACCCCAAGTTTCACTGAAAAATCCTAAGGCAATTTAATCTTTCCTTGAAAGAAACCCTAAGATAACTTCACAATCTGCTTGACAAACATATAAATTGAACAATCCTTAATTACCCAATTTAAGAAAAACTCAGAATACAGAAATAAAAACAACTACTCATCATAAGTCTAGAAATTGTTGATGGATTTCTATTTATATTCATATCAAAATAGAGTCATTACATTCAATAGTATACTTCAAAACCCTTATCAAAATATTGGTCCCAAACCAAAGTTTATACAATACAATTACACTTCAAATAAAAAATGGCTATCCTTTTCCCAGTAGTCTTGGAATCCTTTTATAGCTAAGGATGCAACAAGATTTAGACTACATGGGAAGGTTACAAAAACTTGAAATAACTTAATTACGACAAAATAACCACTTTAGGAATAGAACACGAGTGGCAAAAGGAATTGCAAAGTCAAATAAATGTTGTTGTTTCTCTGAAGATATCTTCTCATCCTTTCAGCTTAGCCTCCCACTTGTTCACCTCCTTGTTGGTGGGCCAACTGAAATTTTTTTCTTTATCCAGCTTGGCCAAGGCTTCTATCCACCTGGCATCTAAGATCATCTTCACCTCAGCAACAAATTTTGTCATGTCTTCCTCGACCTTGAACAAGCTATCAATCAATTAATTGCAGTAACCCACATCTATATCCTTTTCTAAGTGTTTATTTACATCCTCATTCTTCCAGATTTCATCAAATTATTTCTCCTATTCTTGATGTGGTTTTAGAACACTAGCATCATCATAAATTTTGGGAATGAGTGGAGGGCATTGATCAC
Source organism: Thuja plicata (assembly GCA_018584345.1). NCBI lineage: Eukaryota > Viridiplantae > Streptophyta > Pinopsida > Cupressales > Cupressaceae > Thuja > Thuja plicata. The sequence continues at coordinate 1,142,129 of MU223915.1, read as the reverse complement.
CAAACAACTGTAACTTATTATTTATCAGCTCATCTTTTCCATTGAAGAAAGCATAAGAAGTATTCATCTCATTTGTCATCTCAATGGCCTCTGTGATCTTGTTAGGGAAGTCATCACTATATAGCATTGCAGTCTTCAATTTGTCCATCAATATATTCCTTCCTGACCAAGTTATGAAATTAGGCTCAAGAAATACCATGGCCTCAGCAATAGTCTTGGAAGTATCATATAGTGATCCATACAATGTATGTACCAGTGAAGTCTTATGTTTAACACACCCACCTGGTGTTCTAGTATGGCAAGAATTACAAAAACAACATTATCATTTTGTTCCTTTAAGGAATCTTTTGTCTGGCCTTCCTCTGGTGCTAAATCACCCTGTGTCTTTGTTGATGCATCTACTTTGTCTTTTACAGCCACCTAGGGAATTTCACTTGACTACTTTCCTCTAGATCTTTCTTCAACTACCCTATATGCTCTTCCAAAGAATTGTTATACACCATAACTTCTTCATGTTTCTTGGCCAATGTAATCATCTGGCTGAAAGTTTTCTCATATTCTTTAGATAAATCTTTTTTCTTAGCCAAGTTCATGAATGAAACCTAGGTCATAAAGTGAGCAATTTATGTGTCACTGGTATTCTACAGATTCCATATCATTCTATCTACCTTCCTTTCTTCTCTTATGTTCAGAACCATAGGATTTTATGTGGCAAGGGCAAGGGACCAAATAGCCAAGGTCTTAGACTTGGGATCAAAACCTGATCCTCTCAACACAACATTTATCTCAAACTCATATTTAAACATGGGATTCTCCTATCTCCTGATTTGGTTGATAATAAAAGTGGATTGTAAGTCCCAATCAGGCATCAACAGTATTCCACTATTTTGCACTAAGAACCTAGCCTGCTCCATAGTGATCAATTCACTCTCAGGATCATATTCCTCGAGTGTCTTTACAATCTCCTCATTTTTCTCTTCTTATCCTTCCCCTGCTATCAAATTTTGCCTCAAGTCCCTCTATTTCATCTTTATCAGGAAACTTTTGAATTCATCCGATTTTACAAATTCATCATCCTTCATGAATTTTTTTTCCATCATCATCCTTTCATCCATCTCTATACTCAGGATCATTTCATTTTCTCCCTACCCTTGATCTTGTGGCACAGTCTGCAATTGTGTTCTGATTTATCTAAAATATTTACCATGCTTTGTTACTACAACTTTAGCCATGCTTTTCCTTGCTTGAACCATTTTGTCCTTTGTTTTCTTCTTCTTACTAGGTGGTTCTCTAGCAGAAGTGGCCTCTTCTCCAGCCTCTTCATCCTCTTCCCCATATTCTGATTTCTCTTTGTTATGCAAGGCCAATGTGCCTGGGGATCCTTGATATTTTACATCTTCAGCACTGAATTTTGGCACTTGTGCCATCATATTGTCATAAGAGTCCAACATTTTCTCAATTCTTTGAAAATATGGAGTATCAAGAAAGAATCCATAAAATGTACTATCTGATTCTTTCCATTCAACTTCTACCCTCATAAGGTCTTTCCATTTTCTTCTCCTCTCCTGGACCTCAATTCTATCCATCTTATTTCTAACAACATCTTCATCATCTAAGGCCTCATGATCTCTCACATTTTTCCAAGGAGTCATACATTTCAAAGCTATCTTAATAAACTGCTCTGGGTCACAGAACTGTGACACTGTAGTTGACATTCTATATTGCTTCAAAAAGCCATTAATCTGATCAAAAGTCTTTTTTCCTATAGAAAAATCAAATCCCACCCATAACCTAGGGACAAAAGTACCCTTCTTATGCCCTTCTAAGAACTCTTTATCTACCCAAGTAATTTTCCAGATGAATTATAGGAAAGAAATTCTAAGTGGGACAAATTTGGGGAGAACATGCGGTGGCTGTGAGCAACCATAAACCCTAATGATAGTGAACTTATCAAAGTATAATAAACCACCCCAATTGTGGCTAATTGACCAACCCTAAATAAAATTCCAAGGTCTTAACAACCTTCTAACATCAAATGACAACATTTCCCTTTTTACTCCCAACATGTCTAGAATTGGAGCAACAATCCAATTTTGAAAGCAAACAAAATAAGAATGTAATGAAGAACTATCCCATACCTAGGTCCATCTTTGAATTGGCATTTTACTTCCATATTCTAAATCAAACAACTCTAATGCTTTGTCCATGGATGCCTTATTGTAATACAAAATTAGAAACATCAAGTGTGAATAGTGCTTGAAAGTAGGCACAAGAACATTTTGTTGTATCTCCACCAATGCAGTATGTATAGCTTCAACTACATAATCCACATAGTCATATTCAGTATTGGATTCTGGATGTTGAATGTCCATGGCCATCATCAATAGGTCAGTAAGAGCAGTTGAATCTCCATCAAAACCCAAAACTTTGCTCAAACCATACACTGTGCATTTTATATAATTGTGGAAGAAAGATAAGTCAAAAGGTGGCTTTATGTTATCTGGAATTTCCACCAGATTTTGATCCACCCTAGGCATAAATCTTGGCATTTCATGTTTCTTTATCTATTTTTCCCACTTCTCATAATCAGCTTGTATTTTTTCTAGGTCAATTTTGGTACATATTACATCGGAAATTTTGAAGACCTCTACTACTGTCCTTTTGTTTATTACTACTAGGGTTTCTTTTTTCTTCTTTCTAATTACTCTAGCCACTAGACAATAGCTCTTAGATAATTTTTTATCAAGTCCACATCAATGTATACATCAGGGACAATCAATTTTTCCATATTCATGTTCCAGGGATTGAAGATAGGGACTGACTTAACCTTATTATTCCAGAAGTAGCGAAACAAAGTTTTACCAGAGTGATTGCGAGTGACAATATTTATGCATTGATACCATTTGTCTTTCCATTCTTCCCAATTGGCACTGTTTGCAGTAGAAGTTCCAAGTAAGAGCTCTCCAAATTTAATTGTATACTTCTTCCCTGCAACTTCTTTCTTCCCAGACCCCTTTAAAGCCACGCTTGTAGTGGCTTGACTCATCTTTCCTTCTTAAGATTGATCTCAAAAAACAAACTCTTCTATTCACTCAAAAATTCATGAAGGCAGAAAAAAGAGAATTGTACAGAATCCAGGCACAATCAGTTATACTTATAGCCTATCACATCCACATCTTGTCCACTTTACTGCAATTCCTCACACTTGCAAAATCATACCATTGGCGTCTACAACTAATGCTTCCATTAATTTGAACTTGCGTATCCTTGCTAGAATAGAATATGCATTTTATTTCTTTCTGGCATTCAAAACTCGGGAATGAGGCACGTGGCATTTTTTTGCACACTTGCTACATAAACCAGACATTCAAAAATTTCTTTACAAGTGAGCAATAAAGCTTCTTTCTCTATTCAATCACACACTCACATCACCTTCCTCCAAGGTCAAGATCATCTGGTGAGTGAATGAGAGCTGTTGATTTCATCTAATTCTTCAATCACGCACTTGTTGCACTTTGTCTTATCATGTTTGAACCTATATGAGTGAGAAACAACTAAAACTATTGCTTGAATTTTCACTTATTTGCACACTCGCTGCACTTTCTTGATTTGATCTTTAACCACCATGAGTGAGAGATAACTTCTTTCAAAACATGTCATAAGTCATGTCGCTCACTCACGGTCCAAAATTTGTTAACTACTAAGCCTTAGTGAGTGAGCGATGGCATGAAAATTTCCTTTGTTCGCACACTTGCAGTCCAAAATATATTAACAGCTAATGATTGGTGAGTGAGCAATGAAATACAACCTCCTTGGTCGCACACTCATGGATTAAAAACTTTAAGTGAACAATCCATCGCGATTGAGCGAAAACAATATATAACATGTAACATAGACCGCATTGCACACTCGCATAACAAAATATAACATGGAATAGACCTCAGTAAGTGAGCGATGACCTAACCTAAACCTGAATTGCTCACTCACACAACAAAAGATGTTAAGTGACTTACCTCAACAATTGAACAACAATATAAAATTTCCTTTGCTCGCACACTCGTACAACAAAAATGTTAAGTTAAGCTACCTCAGCGAGTAAGCGATAACATAATTCCTTTCTTGCTCACACACTTGCACAATAAAAACCTAACAGTACAGTTACATGGTGAGTGAGCGATAAACAACTTCAAAACACTTCTTATAACCTCGTCGCTCACTCGCATAGTCAGATTAACATTTTGCAAGACCGTCGCGACTGCGCGACCACATGAAAACCCATTCACTTTCTCACTCGCACAGTTAAATGACTACTTAACAAAGACATCGCGATAGCGTGACTAAACATAAAAGGTGATTTCTTGAAGGCTTATGCACATTTTAATAATTTTTTACATGAAAAGGCCATAACTAAAACTCAATAACATGGGAAAAGACCACTTTTTGAAATATGAAAAATTGTCAGAAAATAGTGCTAACATGAAGTACATCAAATATTTGTCTCAATTACAGATTCCACTTATACCTTTTTCTCATCATCTCATACACCACTTCCACACATCACAAACAAAAATTATTATATTTTTATATACATGACATCAATTCATCTCAACTATGTCGGCCAGAGACCTAATTACAAAATATTAATTCCATACAACTCAATACACAACGTGATCTATTGAATGTCAGCTAAGACATAACAATGATCCATAACAACATCCACGAACACACTCCAGATCCATAAATCATGCTATGATCCTTCGTAACATGCTACACCACCATGTCAGTCAAGAACAATAAGAACATCAACATGCTACATGAAAATATTCAAATTCGATCACATAATCCAATGCAATCCAACAACACGAATAGGACATGATCAAGAGACATCAGCAAGCAACATGAAATACCATGACATCAATAGGAACAACTTTGTCTCATAAATCATACTCATCTCTACACTGTACATCAGGAACACTAATAAAAAAATACTATCATAAAAGAAAAATAGCTTGCCAGCATCCAAATCATGAACCACTTGAGTTGAGGACACAAATACATGGCTTGAACTCACAACCAAGTTAGAAACCAAGAATTTTGCATAACCAATCCACACCAATCCAATAAATGAAACATTGTCTCTTCCTGAACAACCAAAATACCATTATCTGATAAATCCTTCATAGTTCACTCAAATCATTATGTGAACCTCTATAAGTTGACATAGATCAACTACAAATGTAAGTGAAACTCTTAGTACCTTTGAAACATATGATATTCATTATAGCAGTTGTACCACAGTAATATTCTCACTGAACATCTCAGGAACACTGTTACCAATAGTAGGATTATGTTGACATCAGTGACAAAACATTAATGTCAACACATATATGCACAATCTGAATAATATCTCAATACTTTCATACCGATGCCACTTGTTTTTGGCACAAAAAATAAGGAAAATGGTTTTGGAAAGGGATTTACCTAAGTCAAACCATGAAACCAAAAAATCAAAATGAAATGTACTTGAAAAGAAAGTGTGATGATATATAGTAGAGGCTAGATCTAAGAAGCAAGATGTCTTATACCTTGATGGTACAAGTGATCTTGGAATGGGATCACAAGTGTTGATGCAATAACATGACTCCACAAAAATCTAAAATGAAATCATAAAGGACATGCTTGCATGAAGGTTGTTGAATCTTTCCACAATGAAAGATATGACAGGATGAAATGCATTTAATGCTTGAGATGCTTGAATGCTTGGAATCCTTCTTTCTTAGTTTCTTGATCACCTTATTGTTGCTTCTTACTTTCTTACCCAAAATGAGGGAGGTATCCTTGTTTATATCTCTCCTAGCCATTTTGGGGTATGAAAAATGAAGGAGGCTGGTGTAGGTTCAAGGATCTCGCTAAAATCAAAAGACCATTACTTGGTTCAAATTTGGGGCCATTTCTTAAGGTCAAGGGTGAATCTTAGGTCAAGGGTGACCTAATTCACCCTAGACCCACATAATTTTGCTAGACTTCCAAAAATAGGTTTAGATTTGGGTCGAGGGTCCAATTCGATATGGGGATGCCAAAAATATGTGCAAAATAAAGGTCTAATAAGAATATACGTATGAGGGATGCCACACATGCTAAAATGGAACCTATATAAGCAAAACATTGTGTAGGGATACAATTTACAACACTGCAATTCCTTTATTAGGTATCAAAATGAGCTCATAGATTATTTTAAATCCTCCATAAAAAATAAATTAAAAGATCAGACCCACCAAGACTAGGGGAAGTATCCAGTATCTATTATAGCTAACTTCACACACTTGTAGAGCCTAAACTATACATTAAATTTCAATTATTTTTTAAGGTTGTCTTTACATGAAAATTTGCTACTTAAAAAAATGTTTTTGGGATTTTGGATATTAACGAAGATCCCTATAGAATTTGTTAAGTGTTGAAGGATCAAAAGTGGCCATTTTGTTAGGATTAGCATACACATATCAAAAATTAAATGGAGATGTGATAAAAAAAATAGAGGAATAAAATACACACACAAAAATAAGACATAGAATTTAACGTGGTTCACCCAATCTTGGGCTACGTCTACCAAACAAAGAATCCAATATTATTATCCATCAATTTCAACTGATTACAATCAACAATCCCTTGCAACTCAATACCACTACAAGAAGCTACCAAATTCTCATATGAAAAATCCCTAACCCTAAGCCATTTTAACAAGACCTATGTCAGTTACAAAAATAGGGTTAGGATATGTTGGCCAATAGAAAAATAACTTCCGATGCCTTTGTACAATAATAAAAGTCATTTTTGGCTTCCCCTAGACCTCACAAGGGGTGTTGCCCCTTGACTCCATCTTGGGGGCACTGCCCCTAAACCCTCATTAAAAAATATGGGGGGAAATTGCGCTGATAAAAGTTGGGAACAATTAACCTTCAAGTATAATAGGCTCCATATAACAACAATCTCCCACTTGGAGACTGATCAGACTCCACAACAACAATATCCCACTTGGAGACTGATCAGACTCCATAACAACAATCTCCCACTTGGAGATTGAACAGACTCCACAACAAAAATCTCCCAATTGGAGATTGATCAAAACATTGCTGACCCTATGGCTCCCACTGGAAGGAAACACCCTGGACCATATTGTTCTATTTTTTATTATTTTCAGTCTTGAAGACCAACCAAAGCTGAACAAGAGTTCAAATTCTCCCTTGTCACTGCCTTTGTAAACATATCCACTGGATTTTCATCTTTATGTATTTTTTCTAGCCTTAATTGTTCATCATCCAACATCGATTGAATGAAGTGATACCTCAACTGTATGTATTTGGTCTTTGAATGCAAGGAAGAGTTCTTAGCAAGATGTATGACACTCTAGTTGTTTATAAATAAATAATTGTTACCTTGTCTTTTTCCCACTTCTTCCATGAAATATTGCAGCTATATCATCTCCTCGATTGCCTCTATTTCAACTACATACTCTTCCTCTGTGGTGGAAAAAACAACCACCTTTTGTAACCTAGAGATCCAACTCATCATTGTCCCACCTACAATAAAGATATAAATTGTAGTACTCCCCCTGGTATGTGCATGGTATCAATATCCCCTGCTAAATATGAGTCTACATAACCTTTTAAATTAGTATTAGAGCCCCCGAAGCATAAACATTTGCAGGATGTACCTCTCAAGTATCTGAGAATCCATTTTATCGCACTCCAATGCTCAAATCTAGGATGACTCATATACCTACTAACAACTCCTACAACATGTGGAATACCTGGCATAGGACATACAATGACATACATTAAACTGCCTACAACTAAACTATATGGTACTTTGGACATTTTTTCTTCCTCCTCTTGTGTCTTTGGACACATCTCATTACTCAATTTCAAATGACTAGGCAAAGGTGTGCTGACAGCTTTTGCATTATCCATATGGAATCTCTGCAACATCTTTTCAACATAACTATCCTGAGATAGATTCAATTTTTGGTTCTTCCAATCTTTGCAAATTTTCATTCCAAGGATTTGTTTTGTTTCCCCCAAATCCTTCATAGCAAATGATTTGCTAACTGTTATTTTAACTCTCTTATGTGATCCATGTTAGACCCCGCTACAAGAATGTCATCAACATATAAATATAAAATAATGTACATGTCATTATCCAACCTCTTAAAATAAACACAATGATCAGAATTACACTTGTTGTAGCCTTGCTCAGCCATAAAACTGTCAAAATTTAAGTACCATTATCGATGTGCTTGTTTCAAGCCATATAAACTATTTTTTAATTTGCACACAAATTCCCTCTTACCTTTGACCTCAAATCCTTGGGTTTGTTCCATATATATCTCCTCCTCTAAATCACCATGGAGAAAGGTAGTTTTCCAATCTAGTTGTTCCAATGCAAATCTTCAACAACCAAAATACTTTAAAAAATGCAAATAGATGTCATTTTAACAAATGGAGAAAAGATCTCACCAAAATCAATACCCTTTTTCTGTGAAAATCCTTTGACAACTAACCTGGCTTTAAATATGTTTTTACCTCCATCTTCATCTTTCCACCTATAAACCCATTTGTTGTGTAAAGCCTTTTTAGCCGCAGGCAACTTACATAATTCCCAAGTGTGACTTTTCCACAAGGAGTCCATGTCTTCTTTCATTACAAGCTCCCACTAAATCTTTGTATCCACCTGCATAGCTTCATCATATCCTTCTGGTTCACCAATATCTGTTAATAAAATAGAATACAAAGGAGATAACTTTTCAGGAGGCCTGCTTAGCCTTGTTGACCGTCAAACATTCACTAGATTTCATGGTATTTTTTGTTGATGTTATTGCAGAACATTACGAACCACTGGAACATTATCTTTTGGAGTATCATCCAACACCACATAATCATTTTCTTTCTTCTTATGTTGTTGCAACTAATCTTTGTAGAACACCTTCTCATTGAATACAACATTCCCGCTTCTCACAATTTTATGATTTTAAAAATCCCAAAGTCTATAACCAAATTAATCAATGACATATCCAAATAATATACATTAATTTGATTTATCTTTCATCTTGGTTCTATTTTCAGAATCTATATGAGCAAATGCTTCACAATTGAAGGTTCTGAGAAGAGACTAACTCACCTTCTTACCTGTCCATGCTTCCTATGGAATACTAAAACCCAAAGGAGTAGAGGAACCTCTATTAATTAAGTAAAAAACAATGTTTATAGCCTCTACCCACATGTTTAAGGGCAGCCCAACATTCAGCCTCATGCTCCTTGCACGCTCCATTATTGTCCTATTCATGCGTTCAACCACTCTATTTTCTTGTGGAGTCCTTGGAACCGTTTTCTGCCTATGAATACCATTAGAAGAACAATAATATTCAAAATCTTTGCTACAATACTCACAACCATTATTAGATCTGAGACATTTTAGTCTTTTACCACTCTCATTCTCAACCAAGCTTTTCCATTTTTTTAAAAGTTTCAAATACATCAGATTCATGCCTAAGGAAATAAATCCATACTTTCCTAGTTGAATCATCAATGAATGTAACATAAGACAGAGAGCCACCAAGGGAAGATACATGAGCTGGTCCTCATACATGTGTATGTACAAGCTCCAATTTCTCATCTTTATTTTATTTCCCACCTTTCAATTTACTAACTCTCTTTTGTTTTCCATACACACAACTTTCACAGAAATTCATATTGACACATTTTAGACCTGGTAAAACTTTCTTTGAATGGAGTAATTCCATACCTTTTTTTCACTCATGTGCCCAAATCTATTGTGTCGTAGTGTTGTTTCAGAATCTACAATGACTATTTGATGTTCTGTCTATTGAATTGCAACAATTGTTTCTGAACCCATTTGTGTTTTCTCCGCAACAACTAAAGTAGAAGGAACAATATGACCTGTACAAAGATATAAGGTGCCTACTTTCACACCTTTTGCTACTATTAAGGTACCTTTTTAAACCTTTTAATTTTTTCATTAAAAATAAATGTGCAACCTTCATCTCCTAGCTACCCTGTTGAAATTAAATTCATTCTCAGCTTTGGAACGTGTGTTACCTCTTATAGTAGCCAATGAATCTCATTCTGCAACTTAATCTTAATTCTTCCCTTTCCAAAAATCTGACAAGGTTTATTATCTCCCAAATAAACCAGCCCAAAATCCCCTTGGACATAATCAAGAAAATAAATTGTATGGGGTGTAGCATGAAATGAGGCCCCTGAATCTAAAACCCATGAATCATCAACATTATCTAAGGAAAGAATCAAAGCATCTTCTTCAGATTTATTACTTACCACATTTTCCTCGTTACTACTATCCTTTTTGTCTCCTTCCTTACTTCTCCAAGATCAACAATCTTTCTTCAATGACCCGGCTTACCACAGTACCAACAATCCTTCTTGTCTCTAGATTGGGACCTCTTTCCCTTTGATTTCCTTGTGACTTCCCATGACCTCCAGAATTTTTTCCTCTCTCCTTTGGTCTGCCTCTACTTTCTGCATTCAAAATACTACCTGAGAAGTAACAATATGACCTGGACAAAGATATAAGGTGCCTACTTTCACACCTTTTGCTACTATTAAGGCACCTTTTTAAACCTTCTAATTTTTTTCATTAAAAATAAATGTGCAACTTTCATCACTTAGCTGCCTTGTTGAAATTAAATTCATACTCAACTTTGGAACGTGTGTTACCTCTTGTAGTAGCCAATAAATCTCATTCTGCAACTTAATCTTAATTCTTCACTTTCCAACAATCTGACAAGGTTTATTATCTCCCAAATAAACCAGCCCAAAATCCCCTTGGACATAATCAAGAAAATAACTTGTATGGGGTGTAGCATGAAATGAGGCCTCTGAATCTAAAACCCATGAATCATCAAAACTATCTAAGGAAAGAATCAAATCATCTTCTTCAGATTTATTACTTACTACATTTGCCTCGTTACTACTATACTTTTTGTCTTCTTCCTTATTTTTCCAAGACCAACAATCTTTCTTCAATTGACCTGGCTTGCCACAATACCAATAATCCTTCCTCTCTCCTTTGGTTCACCTCTGCTTTCTGCATTCAAAATACTACCTGATGTGGAGGTATCACCTGAGATTTTCCTACGAATTTCCTCTCTCAAAATAACACCAACAACATCTTCAAATTTTAATGTATTCGAACCATAAACACAATTACTAACATCCATTACCAAGCCATTCCAAATTTCAGGCAAAGAACACAGAATCAAAAGAGCCCTAATTTCTTCATCAAAATTGACATTAACATAAGATAATTTACTGGTAATTGTATTAAACTCATTTAAATGATCAACAACTAACCCACCTTCTACCATTTTCATGTTAAATAAATGCTTCATAAGAAATGCCTTATTTGAAGCGGAAGGATTTTCATATAACTTCTCTAGGGTTTCCATCAACTCTTTGGTTGTATTTTCTTTTGTAATATTAAATGCCACCGATTGTGCCAGGCATAAATGAATGACTCCTAGTGTCTTTCTGTCTAGAAGATTCCAATATTCATCACTCATTGTTGTTGGTTTCTTGCATATTCCTTCCAACGACCTATATAAATCCTTCTGATAGAGATAATCCTCCATCTACATTTTCCATTAATGAAATTCTTGCCCATTAAACTTCTCAACCTTCAACTTACCCTTGTTTGCCATTACTCCCACTCAAAGGTGAGAGTCCCACTCAACTGTGAGACCTTCCTACAGAGGATAACTGAATACAACCTACCCTGATACCACTTGTTAGGATTAGTAGACATATATCTTAACAATTAAATGCAGATACGATCAATAATAGAGGAATAAACCATACACAAATAAAACACATAACTCAACAAGGTTCACCCAATCTTTGGCTATGTCCACCAAACAGAGAGTCCAATATTATTATCCAATAATTTCAACAAATTACAATTAACAATCCCTTGCAACTCAATATTGTTGCAAGAAGCTACCAAATTCTCATATGAAAAAGCCCCAACCCTAAGCCATTTTAACAAGACTTATGTTGGTTACAAAAATAGGGATAGATAGGGATAATGTCAGCTAATAGAAAAATAACTCCCGACGCCTTCATACAATAATAAAAGTCATTTTTGGCTTCCTTTGGACACCACAAGGGGCACTGTCCCCAAACCCCTGTTGAAAAATCTGGGGGGAAATTGTGCTAATAAAAGGGGAAAAATTAACCTCCGAGTCTGATTATGCATTGAACTGCTGTGAGCTAGGATATTGCCCCACTTTCTCCTAAGGATCTAGCCGGGAGAAAAGGATCCTATTTCTCAAGGCTATAGAGACATGGGTACAATTGTTCATCTGCAAGTAGATTCGTATGTGGAGGCAACATGCAAATTATTGGGCTCTTTGATTACGAGGTAGGGAACACTATATATTAGTACACCACTAATAACACCACTAATAAGTGGGGAGGCCGGTACTTCAACTCGCTATTTTTCCCACTGACCTTGGGATTGTGTGTCTCCCACTATACATCAAATGTCCCGATGGCTCCTTATAACAACATATTTCAAAGTGTTTCCTGATACCTACTTAAATATGCCCTAATAATCGTGCACTCAAAATTGCCAGTACTTATGGACAAATTTCCCAGTAGTCATGCACAAACGTCCTAGTAGTGGTGCACAAATGAGTCGATTATGAACCAAAAAAGCTAAAAAATGATTGGTTATTGGTACATGTGAAACTTATTAATGGGATTTTAGGTATCATTTTTTAGCTCCTTTAAAATTAGTAATTAGGGGGTTGGGTGCACAAGGAGTGCAAAAATACCAGAACATGTTTGGTTATTGGTGCTCTTCCCCTAGTGATATTTTCTACCACTAGCCCTCTTGCTCTTTCATGATGGAAACTTTAAAATCTATCAAGGAGTGTATTTCAATTCCAACACATCCTCTAAGGTACATTCATGTTGAGATCAACAATGATATCAAATTCAAATTTTCAAACATGTAATATAAATATATTTCTAATACATTTCACATATAATAGAATTACAACTAGGGGAAAGGGCGCTAGTAGTTGCCCACATTAACTTCACACACCTTAAGCTCCTAAATGATATGTCAAATTTTAAATAGTTTTTTGAGTTTTTATATATGTGACTTATAAATTACAACTATTATTTCAACTTATGAGTAGTCACCACAAATGCAAGAGGATTTGTTAAGTGCACAAAGGTCAAAAAGTGGTCATTTAGAAGTGATGCCCAATACATATTCATAGACACCCCAATATTTGTGCGCTACAACGATCCAAAGATAGTGCTCTATGTTACTAAAATAGTTGAACAACTTCTCTAATTGTATTTTCAATGGCTAACTACTAGGTGCACAAGTGAGTGACTATTGATAGATGTGGAAAATTTAGCGGCTTTTAATTATCACGCATTTGTTATTTTTAAAGATAGTATTGTGAGATTAAATGTACAAGAGTTGGGGGATTATTGGAATATGGATAGCTACTCAATCTTTTCCCCTATGATATATATTTAATTCAATTTTTTTTTACTATTTTAAATAAATAATATTTCAAGAAAATTTCTCCGTAACAAAATTCTCCTATTTTGGCAATTTGACGGGTTCAATTGCTGATTTAAATCAAAATCACAATTGAATCCTAATAGCAATATCAAAATTTGAATTTCAGAAAATATCTCCTACTTATCAATTGATGAGCTAAAGGGTCTCTATAATGAACGGTTCACAAGGTACAATACTTGTTGAAGGTTTTGCAAATGGGGTAGCAAGCTAAGTGGGTTTATCCTTGGAGGAAACTCCATGGTGAAGCGTGCTTGAGTTGGAGTTGTACTAGGATGTGTGACCTCCTGAGAAGGCCCAATGCTTCACCTTTGTGAGCATCACCTAGATGCAATAAGTGCTAGGTGTTCCATTCATTCTCATGAGAGATGGGTTCTTGTGAACCACTACTCATGTAACAGGGTTAACGAGTTTGACTCAAAAACTACACAATTGAACTGTGATAGTAATATCAAAATTTGACTTGTGGGAAATATCTCCTACTTATCAATTGATGAGCTAAAGGGGCTCTAACGAACGGTTCATAAGGCACAACACTTGCTAGAGATTTTTCGAATGGGGTAGCAAGCTGAGTGGGTTTGACCTTGAAGGAAACTCCATGGTTAATCACGCTTGAGTTGGAGTTGTATTGGGTTGGGTGACCTCATATGAAGGCCCAATGCTTCACCTCTTTGAGTATCACCGAGATGCAATGAGTGCTAAGTGTTCCATTCATTCACATAAGAGATGAGTTCTTGTGAACAACTACTCATGAAAAATAGATCAATGAGTTTGACTCAAAAAATACATATTTGAATCCTAATAACGATATCAAAATTTAGCTAATTGTGAAAATATATCAATAAAATTAAAAATTAAAAATTAAAACAAATTTAAGGCTCATTTGAACGGACCAATTGAGCTCCCTTCAAAATGCACCATTGACCAAATTTAAAAATCCGAAAACACAACAGATTTCACAAAATTTTCATCGCTTATTAGGGCCCGTTTGTTTCGTGGAATTTGTGCATGCTGGAATTGCCTATTCTGGAATTGAATCCATTCTGGCAATTGGGCTATTCTCAAAATGAATTCTAGAATTAGGCTGTCCTGTTTGGTTCACCTGGAAGATGACTGAGAAGATGCAGATTCTGCGTTTGGTTCCACAAAATTGGAATTGGAATTGGAACTTTGTTTTTGCACACATACACATACACACACACACACACACACACACACACACACACACACGTGTGTGTATACACACACACATGTATATATACACACATATGTATACACATATGTGTGTATATACACACTCATGTGTGTGTATACACACATGTATACACACATATATATACATATGTATATATACACATACACATATATACACACATGTACACATATATACCCACATGTGTATATACACACACATGTATATATACACATGTATATATATACATGTGTATATAAACACATATGTGTGTATATATACACATACACACATTCATGTGTATATATACACACATGTTTGTATATACACATGCGCATTTATACAGACGTGTATATATATACATGTGTATATATACACATACACATGTGTGTATACACACACACACATATATATATACACACATATACACACGTGTATATATACATGTGTGCACACACACACACACACACACATATATATATAGCAATATAATATACATTATTGAAACAAAAATGGGAATAAATTTTCCTTCCCAAAATAATACTTTCAATTCCAATTCTAATTTTCAATTCCAATAACAGGTCTGAGAAGGAATTGTGGAATGCTCAAAATGACCCAAAATTAGAATTCGCATAACCCTATTCCAATTTTTAATTTTGGAACCAAACAGGGAATTGAACATTTTGGGAATTCGGAAATACCAATTCCTGTTCAATTCCAATTCCACCCCTCAACCAAACGGGCCCTTAGGAAACCAGCTAGGTAAGGGGAGAGAGAAGAACATAGCACTTCCAAAATAAAATTGTGTGTCCGTATGAAGAAGAGGCGGGCAGTCACATCGTACGTTGTATTTGAATTCTATGGTGTAAATTGCAATTCTCAATTCTCTCTCTTTCTTACAAATTATGATAGATGGAAGACCTAATTCTCAACCGTGTCTCTTCCCTTCACTGTATCCATGGCATTCAAAACTCTATCACTTCATTTCAGCTTACTGATCCTGTTTCTGATTCTGCACTTTGTAGAGAGTGAGAATGATAGCATGTTCGAGGTCTTGGAGAAATATGGATTCCCATCAGGCCTCCTTCCAGACACAGTGTCAGCCTACTCTATCGACACCACCAGTGGTCGTTTGCAGGTGCATCTAAAGAAGACGTGTTCTGTTTGGGTGGAACAATACTCTTACAACATCCGTTACAAACCCTCCATTACAGGAATTATTTCCTACGGATCCATTTCTTATCTTCATGGCATCGCCCTCAAGAAGAATGCCTTTCTGTGGTTGTCAATAACAGGTGTATCTGTTGCAGAAAATGGGGATCTGGAGTTCCAGATTGGACCTGTCACAACCTCCTTTCCACGCAAATACTTTCAACAAAAGCCCGTTTGCCAACAAGTAACATCTTTTCGTTCAGTTTTGCTATTTTTTGAGCGATTTGAAGCTGTGGATTCCAAACATTGTATTGATTAAATGTTGATTTGGGTTTTCCAGTTTCTTCCTCACCCGATTTTCGCTCTGTGGTCCATCTTGCCAGAATAGCTAATAGGATCATTTTTTATTTATTTGTCTTGTACAATCTATCTGTAGAATACATCAGCATATGCAATGATGGTTACATAAGCACTAGAAATTACCCTTTCCTCTTAGATGTCTCTCAGATGTATTAGTTTTACAGCATCAATGATTGTAGGTAAATGAGAAATGCTGGACTGCTAATATTTTCACCAAGGGAAATTTATGTTGGATATAATATTCCTTATTTTCTCAACAATCTCTTTCCATTCTTCTGTATACAAATTTGGGCGCAATTGTATTTGTTTCTTGCATATATTGTTGGTTCATTTTCTTAGATCTAAGTAAAACCCCAAATTTTATTTATTAAGATAGTTTTATAACTATTTGTAATCATTTCTGTTCGACCTAGCAAACAGCTTCTTGCAGGGTATGATCATATTAAGCTGCTTAATTTCAAACAGTAATGACAAAAGGATGGAGATAGATGTTAATGCGGAGTTATATCTTGGACAAAATGTATTCCACTATAGTTTAAACAAGTATTTAATTTTTAGAATAGTATTAAATTGACCCTTTCTTAAAATTTTACATTGGCATTATTCAATTGGGTAATAGTTTGTGGCCTCAGCGAACCCCAGGAATTTTGATATTTACAAAAGCTAGAAAAGCCAACATGGCTTCATGATATTGCTTGATGCTATTTTCACTAAACTAATCAGGATCAACTGGAACACTTTCAGAAATCAATCAGCGAGATTTCTTTCTCAATGTAGCAAATTCAATAACCAAAGTCTGACAGAGCAATAAGAAGCCTTAAAATTTGGCATTCAGTTATGTTCCCCCATAGTCTGGACACTTAATATAGACTGCAAATTTGGAGCATCTAATTGTTCTTGTATTACTGCCCTTGGAGAGTTTATACAAAGAAAAGGATGTTTTGACGCACAGCATTTGGATTCACAACAAGAACTTAACTTTCAACAAAAATCTGGTTATCGGGCAATGCATTTAGAAACTTATTTGAAACAGCAGCTTCGATATGCAGGGGCTAGTCGTCACATCAATTCCCATGAATCATCTATAAATTCACAGCATTAACTCTAAAACAGAAGTAAACATAGATAATGTACTGGTTAAACTGGGAATTTAAACTCAGACTGAAACATCTTCAACCGTGTGTCCCACCTAAAATGTGGACACTGCAACATGTCTAATCCGTTTCGGTAGCTTAAATTATTCAACTCGAACTAGATTAATATATCATGCTACAAATCACACTACAACAAGATAAATTAGGGCATAATTTGCAACATGATTAAACTGTTTAGTTTAACTTCATCTCACAGTCTCCAGCAGAAGAGAATCAACGGGCTATTCAATTGTAAATCACTAAAAACTAATAAAAATAGAAAGGAGAGGAAAAAAATAATTGAAACCAGCAATTGGGGTATTGACAATCTGGTTGAGCACCCAGAGTGGTGTGATATACTGATTGTTCCAAATCCGTTTGAACCCAGAAGTCCAGTGTTCGGAAATATATCCACCTAGATTTCCATCAATATAGAAATAATTTAATAATCATAATCTGGTTGGACATCCAGTATTCTGATACGATTAGTCCAATGTTCAGGAATATATTCACTCAGATTTTCAATAATATAGAAATAATCATAATTTGGTTGGGCACCTAGAGTATTCTGATATGCTGATTGGTCCAAATCTGTTTGAATCCGGTGTTGATCCAAATCCGTTTGAATCCGGTGTTGAAGAATATATCACCTAGTTTTCCGACAATATAGAAAAATCATGATGTGGCCAGAGTATTCTGATTTGCTGTGTCAAATTGATTTGAATCCGAAGTTTCATTCAGATTTTCAACAGCATAGAAATAACGTAACAGTATTATTCAGGGATGGATGTGTTTCCCGCATAATGTGACCCCTTCCAGAAACAATGATGTCCGGAACTTGGAAACTCTTGGAAACTTATCTTTTGGTTGTTCCATAAAATTAATGTTTGAATTTTGATAATTTGTTTGACTTCCACTTTCATATGAACTTTCAATTTAAATTTTGTGTTTTATGTAACACAAATGTTATATGTCAAGATTCTATAATGTATGTAAATATGTTTTATCCATATGATCATATGAATATTTAAAATTTCTTTATATATTTTATATAACCGTCCAGCTGCCATCCCCTGCTCCTAAAAAAATAATCTGTCCCAGAAACTTGTTCCCTCCTTTCCCATCCCGAAAACCCGAGGTAACATTGAAAAATAATCATCTGTCCAGAGCATTATGATTTGTTTTGTCAACTTGATTTGAACCAGAAGTCCAGTGTTCAGGATTATTTTCACCCAGATTTCCTACAATACAAAAATAATCATAATCTGGCTGGGAACCCAAAGTATTCTTATGCGCTGATTGTTCCAAATCTGTTCGAACCAGAAGTCCAGTGTTCAGAATATATCCACCCAGATTTCCAACAATACAGCAATGATCATAATATGGCTGGACACCCAGAGTATATTGATATGTTGATTGTTCTAAATCCAATTGAAACAGAAGTCCAGTGGTCGGGACTATATCCACTCAGATTTTCAACAAAATAGAAATAATCACTTAGATGAAAGGGGATGGGTTCATTCTCTGATGTTGAAAATGGAGGAGCACGCATTCTAATTGTAAGGGATAAGGGTTAAAACCTTACTACAGTGCACCTTTATTTTAGGCTTTCCTCAGATGTCCAACTTTGAATACATAGCCATAGAGCATGGGATGTGACCTATATGGTGGATAAATCGACTTCTATCCAGAACCTATCAGCCAGTTATCACTGCAAACGATCTTGGCTTTCACTAACGCACAGTTCAGTAGATTACATAGCGCGGCCTAATCTACAATGGCAGGGATCTTGTCACAGGATTTAGTCACATGTTTTCATCCCGTTAACAAATTTAGATCTTCTTTCATGACCTCTCTGCCACTGAAGAACAAAGTGAAACCTCCACCATGTCTAAATAGATAAGTAACTATATACTCTCTGATTATTCTAGTTGCAGTCTTTCGTGTAGAATTGATTCGTTATTGTTTGGTTTTCATCACTTAATTAGATTTAGATTAGTGTATAGCATAAAAGTGCATATCTAGAGGTTTTTTTAAAAATTAATTTATTTTTATAATTGTCATAAACGTAATGCTTTAGTGTTTGATTGGTTTAGTTTTTCATTGGACTAAAGATTCATATATATGCTTCTTGATAAATTTATGCAGTTTTCTTCCTTCTTGAAATTCATTTTCATGGTCAACCAGGATAGTAATTGATTGTTATTTGCATACTAAAATGCTTCGAGTTGAGCATCTAATGTTTTGAGTTTAAACTATATGTCTAGGTAATTAGTTGGACATCCAAGGCATAAGATACTTGATTCACATCACTTCAAAGTATTATAAAGCTTGCATCAAAATCATATTATTAGTCACTACACATCATCCTCAACTAGGTATCTCACTTTACTTGGGATGCATTTAAATGTGTACATTGGCATAGGTGCTTGGTCATATCAAGGAATTCAAGAGGTTTTTCTTTGTCTCTAGCAAGTCCCTAAAGGTGATTTTAACAATACCAAGTTTTAGACACAAGTGTGAATGTAGGTATATAGGTCTAGACTCCAATACGCGCAAAGGTCATATTTGGTCTTTCAAGACAAGACTATGCCAAGAGTACACTACATTAAAAGTGTGGATTTGTTCCATACACTAGAAAAGTTTATATCAATGATCTTCAATTGTCTAAGTATTGTTCTAGTAAGAGATTGATTTTTTGTGTATTTGTTATGTCATGTAAACTTGATCCTAGGGAAAAAATTGATAATCACATTTGAAATGATTAACTTTATCTTATTCCCTCTAATTTACATTTACTTTTTATTAATCTAACTTCATGTTTATTTAGGTCTAATTGTTTTATTATTAATTAGACCTAGATAAATTAATGCACAATGCATTTATTATTCTATTTTTTGTTGAACGTAACATTCAAATCCTTTGAGGGTTTTGCTTTAGGTTGTCCTTCTCACAATTTATGGTTTGTTGATTGTTGTTCTTCATTCACTATGGATTATCATCAACCTTTATCCTTGTCTTCCATTTATGGTATAATAAGGATTTCAATGTTTACTCACTGTTTGTTATAGGATGCAGCTAAGCTCTAGATAGAATGCACCATTGACCAAATTTGAAAAATCCGAAAACACCACGAACTTTTGCAAAAATTCAGCATTTGTTCTTCATGCTCTACATATTTTATGGTCAAAAACCACAAAAAAATTTGCCAAAAACTTATTGTGTTTTCGCGAATTTGGAAAAAAAAAAGTTTGACATTTTTTTTTTTGTCTTTAGTGCATTCTCTCTGGAGCTTAGCCAACACCTTTATTATATCTAACTCATTGATCCTTGATGATGTCAAATTTTTTTACCAAATGTATTGTGAGATATGTTAAATAGATGCATTTCTCTAACATATATATGATTTTCCATCCTTAATGGAACTTTTGATTGATTTTCCCTAAAGTTTGGATTCTTTCACTTCACTTGTTCATAGGCTTCACAATGGCTGTACTCATTTTATGACAAGTGATAGTAATATTATTAATGAGCACTTCCCCTATTTTGTTGATATACCTAATAAGGAAACCCATTATGTTGTAATGCCTAACAATGAATAATTATCAAGCAACTCAGAGTGACACCATGGATGGTATGGGTGCTCTATTTTGTCATGATAGTATGTATTTTGTGACAAGTGATAGTGATATGCCTATGAATACTTGCCCCTCTTTCTTTTTATAGCTAATTAGGAAGCTTATTACATTGTTTTTTATTAAAATCAACAACATAACAAGGGTGTTGACCCTTACACAATCATAACCTAGAGGCGAGAAAGGTGTTCCACAACACACTAACATTAAAGGTGCTAGCAAATACAAAATACAAAATATAAACAACACACTAGCATAAAGCGTAGTAGCCCTCTTCAAGAGTGGGAGGGCAACTCACTCACAACATGTGGAGAAGAATGTGAGATTAAAGAAATAGTTTTCTTGCATCGTGGGACAACTGTCTAGGCGATGTTGTCCTTAGGATTCCCACGATAAGGGGGATCATCTAATGAAACTCTATTTGGAAAATTGTCAACACAAGGGGCATAGTGTTGAGAAAGTTGTACATTGTTAGCTAAAGATTGGAGTAGAGCAAGAGTAGCAGGTGAAGAAGAGTTGTCAGGGCCAGAGGGAGCCACACTAGTAGGGGCAAGAGTATTCACATGGACATCTTAATTTGTAGTAGGAGCATCACCCAAATTTGTAGAAGGAGCATCGCCCAGATTTGCAGCAGGAGCATCATCCAGATTTGCAGCGGGAGCATCATCCATATTTGCAGCAGGAGCTTCATCCTCATTGTCAGCCTGCGACCCTTCGTTAGAGGAAGAATCAAACGCTGGGATCATCCTCATCGACAACCTACGACCCTTTGTTAGAGGAAGAATTAGACGTTGGGATAGACAAACGTTCTTCGCTAGTGTCTTTCCACCAAGTGGCAGTGCCTTCCTACCGCAAGAGAGAACAATTAGTTGCCAAGACTAATAGAGAAACATCATCGACATCGAAATGGGCATCGAAGCTCATTACATTGTTATGCCTAGAACAATAATGTCATTTCTCAAGAAACTCATGATGACCCCATGAATATTATGAATGCTCCATTTTGTTATGATAATACACATTCTATGATAAGTGATAATGATATACCCATTAGTACTTGCCCTTCTTTTTTGATATACCTAATAAGGAAGCTTATGATGTTGCAATGAAAGAAATAGTGTTCACTAGGATGTTTAGACAAACTAGGAAACTTAGGCTTATCTCTTGTCTTACATTGGAAGGAAGATGACCCACTAGGCTTAAGAAGGCTCAAATATTGAGTGCATGCAATAATCCTTCGTTGTAAAATGTGGGGTTGGATGTGTAAATGTGATTTAGATACATGAATGCAAGATATAGGGCTAGATAGGAAAAAAAACATCTTTCTACATGCAAAGACAACCAGAAACAGATAGGCCAATTCGAGAAATAGAAACAAGGGCAGATCGTAATAAACTTGTAATCTAAATTTCATGCTTGAATGTAGGAACTGGGGCGACTCGGTCGCTCTATTCCTTGAAATTTTTGACGAATTTGGTTGCAAATTGTAACCAACTCCCTGATCAATCTATATCTTGCTTTATGTCAACACCATCTATTCTTGCGCATAGAAAAGGGAGAAAATGTTGTGTTGAGAGGGGTTTGCCTCAGTCAAAACTTGGTTTAGGCATTAACCTTGAATTATAAATGAAATGTACTTGAAAGGAAAGTGTGTTAATGTAAAGTAGAGGCTAGATATGAAAATACAATGCTTATACCTTTATAAACCTTCTTGATGTTGGAATACTTATGAAGATGCTTGAAGTTGACTTGAATGAGAAAGAGATCATAGATGCCTTTACAAATGCTTGGATCTGCGAATTACTTCCTAATCTCAATGCTTGAAATACTTGATCTATTGCTTGCTTGAATGAATGCTTGATCTCTTGCTTTCTTAAAGGAATGCTTGAGATCTTGAATTACTTGAGAGAATGCTTGACTTAAATCCTTGATTGCCAAAATGAGGGAGATAGCCTTGCTTATATACCTCTCACATCATCCGAGATGAAAAACTCGAAGAAGATTGACATGGGTTCAAAATCCCCGCTAAAACAAAGTAACTGTTGTGGGATTTCAATTTGGGACCCAACATAGGGGAACCAGGCAACCAGGTTTCCATATTCATGGGAATGAGACAAGTAGGTTGCTCTACCTCCTATGTGGTCCTAAATTGGAACCAAGGGTCCTAATTGAAGAGAAGATGTGGAAAACATAGGTGGAATTGAGATGGAATAAGAAGAATCGAGTTAAGATCAAACATAACAAACACAGGAGACCGAAGACACTAAAATAGGGCTTGAGTTGGAAATTGTATAGGGATACAATTTACGATGCTACATTTAGCCCCCCTTTAGCGGGAGCGTGAACTTAATTCATACTCTTAGTAAAGTACATCAAAACATTGGAAACATTTTTATCAAGGTAAAAGAGACAAGGAAACACCAAGCCCCCAAGTGACTTAGGTCCTCACCAAATCCAAAACCAAGATAAAAGAAGCAACACGTGCACAAGAGAGAGAAATAAAACATGACCATACTAGCCTAGTAAGGTTTGACTTGCTATGGGCCATGCAAAGAAAAAGAAAGTAGTGCAAAGGAGAATTGAACAATCTAGCAAGTTGTGTTATGCTAGTCAATTCAACTTAAAGGATAACCAAGCAAAGCATTGTATGCTAGGAAACCTTACTAAAAACAAATAGTGCAAAGGAAAACCAAGGAAAACATTGTATCCAAGGAAATATGCTAAAAAATGATGTAAATGGTGCCAAGGGATAACCAAGGAAAGCATTATATCTGAGGGAATTTTCCAAGAAAATGGTGCAAGAGGATAATCAAGGAAAGCATTATATCCAATAGAATATGCTAAGAATATTTGGAATTTTTGACTTGTGGTGTATGCATATGTGTAACAATGAGCAAAGTGTATGCCCCCATGTAAAGCGATTGCGTACACTTTACTAAGAGCAATAGCTTTAAGGTAGTATACATGCACCCAAAAGACATTTCCACTATGATATGCCCCAAGTAAGGACAAACAAAGGGAAATAAAACACCGGACAAAAAAGAGTACATAAGGGATCTATTAACTTTGGGGTCAGTATGACAACTCAATGTGCGTCTAGTGTGGGTTTGTCTCCCCAATCTCCCCTTGCATTTTTGGGAAAACCCTTGTTTTGAGGCTATTGGCAATTCTATTGGTCATTTTTTAGTGGTGGATTAGGCTACAATTGCGATGAGCCTCTCTACCTTTCCTCGCATTCTGGTTGATATTGACATCTCCACACCCTTCCCTGGGGAGGTGGTTCTCATGCTCACGGACCAGCCATGGGCTCAACCACTAGATTATGAGGGCCTCCCCTTTCGTTATTGGCAACGCTTCTCTACTGGTAATTTGGCTACAAATCGTTCTCTTGCACGTCGTAGAGGTGTTGCCACTTGGTGGAGGGACACAAATGACGATTGTTTGATTGTCTGTGCATCTGACTCTTCCCATGATGACTCTTCACATGCTAATGATGACTCTCCACAAGGTGATGATTCTATTGAGTTGACATCTTTTGACCCAGTGGATTCGACCCCACCTCTTGATGTTAATGTAGTCCCCTTTGGCCGCATGGACCCTTCTCTGACTGTTGTTGCTCCTTGTTTGCACCAAACCTTGCTTGTTGAGATACACCATTGTCATTACTTTGTTCTTGTTGTTGATTCTCTCTCAAAGAGGGCTCCATCACCTTTCCCTTATGGCAGGGACCCTACTAAAAGTATTGCATGGACAGATGTCTACAGGCGAAGAAAAAATCACTCTGCTGACTCTCACTCTCCTCCCTAGGTTGCGGGTGAGCCGTCTACCCATTCTTGACATGGATTCCAAGTTGTATTGCTAGTCTGTTGTTAAGGGCCTTTCTAGATATTGTTGTAAATAGTTGTTATGGACATCCCTTATGTTGTGGTGGTGTAAGGGTCAACTCCCTTGCTAGGATTCTTTAATAATCAAAAACTCTGGGGTTAGTATGTATATGTGATAACTCCTGTATATCAAGAATAATCGTAATGAATTGACCTCATCCCCAAAAGGTAGTAGAACTACACACACAATGGAAGAAGAGCACACAAGATGTATGAATAAAAACACATAACATATATACAGCATATAGAAGAGTTGAGATACAAATAGAAGAATGTCACGGTAGGTTCGATCCCTTTATCATCTTGCACTAATGGAATCTAAAGAAATCTAAAAGACTAAACATATAACAAGAGCATCATGAGGGAAGCACATTACAAACAAGCAAACACAAAAGAGAATCCACCATACAAGAGGAGCTATTCAAGCATATCATCCACCAACCCATCTTGCTGAACATTTCTTAGGGAAGGTGGACAACCTTTGAGAGGACTAATGTCAAGCATGGTAGATGGAGCTACAACAAGTTCCAAACAAGGACCATGTGCTAATGATGAGTCAATTTGCTTCTCACAAGGAGCGAGAGTTAATGCTTTGGAAAATCTTTAAGATAATTCATGATTGATTTCAATAACCTCATACATATCATCAGAATCATTAGGATCAACATCAGTTGCATCATTAACATTGTTATCATCATCAAAAGTATCTTCATCATCTAAATTAATCACAATAAGATCCTAAATATGAAAATAACAAATATCATGTTTAGACACTTAAATTTTCTTAAGATAGACTTCCTTAGGCTAGTCATGGCTTGGCTAAAGGGAATCAAATCACCATGAGGTGTCTTAGGGGAAGAAATAGTTTGTGAAGCAAGCTCACGGGTTTTACCACGACATCTACGACAACAATCATGAGCGCAACGGTTTCGTTTGTTTTTTCTTGAGATTCAGGAAGGCTGGGGATCAAACAACATTGTCTCATTTTATTCCCTAGGAGGAACAAAAGGAACCTTACTAGGTAGAGAGATAGGGGATGTTGGACATTTGTATGATATGGGAGGTGAAACTAAAGTAGATATAGGAATAATGGAAGTTGTAGGAAGCAGTCCAATTCTGGTACATGGAGATGGGGCCCCTGAGGATTGCTCAATTGCGAAATTATTTAATGTTTGAACTTTTGGTAAGATATGAAGAAATGGTCTTGGTGAAGTTAATATGGTTTTTGAGGCCAAAAGAAGTCAAGGCCAAAGTCTTCACGACTCGCTAAAGGCTTATAGAGGTAATGATTGATCACGATGATTTCTCCTTTATGGGGAAACTTCAAACACTTATGGGTAGGAGAGGAAATATCTTTCATGGAAGTCCTAGTCTCACTTGGAATTGACCGGAGGTAGGAATAACACCAAAGGTGACATCTAAGCACTTCTTATCAACCTCAAGGGGAAGGACAATGGAACCACGAGTAGGACAACTAAAACCATTAATAGTCTTAATCATCACATCAAATTTGTCATATGAGTCTTGATGGAATTGTTGTGTCAAAATGTGCTTTTTGGTTATAACATTTACCATGCACATAAGATCAATAAGGACTCCATAAGAGAAAGTACCATTAATCTTCACGGTGATGTAAAGGGGACCATCAGGTGCCTTAATAGTCTCCTTAGAATCAAAGGTAATGCAATGTTCGGGTTGAGACTTATGTTTGGGTTTGGATTGGTCAAAATTTAGCAAACTATTGAAACCATTATAAGGCCTTATCTCAAAATGTCCTATAAAACTACTTAACCATAAGTCTATGACCATTTGAGAAGTCACATTAGAAGGTTTGAATTGTCTTTGCATGAGTCAAGGGATCACCTTTTCCATTATATGTCTCCAAGTGAGATATCTCCATGTATCAAGGGCTTATGATACTAATGATGTCTTGGGGTAATGGGTTAGCAATATCACAAGTAAGAATGTTGTATTTAGATTAGGTAATGGAAGCTAGTTGTTGTAAGGAAGAGTCACTTTTGGCAATATTATTAATGGTTTCTTTGGTGGATAGGTTGGTATTGGACATGTTGGATAATGTACGACGTATGATATTGTTATGTGAAATAGATGGATCATTCGGGTATGTAGGTAAAACATTATGATAAATAGGTATAGGTCATGGTTGGGAAATACATGAGACACTCATGGAAGGAGGTAGGAAATAACTAGGGATTCCTCCAAGACTAACATGTGTAGGATTGATGTTTTGAATGGATGTAGCCATGATAAGTGGAGTATAAGTGGACAAATTGGATAATGATGTTGGAATGGGATTGGAATTCTTAAAATGATTAGTGTGATTAGAAAAAATAAGGGTTTCTACATAACATTTCATAGACATGATATTTTCATTCACAATATGAGATATGTCACACAACAAATCAATACCATGTTCATCATTTTGAATCATTCTCCTCAACCCTTTTTTAAGGGGATTACCTCACTATTAGAATGTTCTTGACACATCCAATGTTCAGGATTTTCCAAATTATGCGCAAGCTTTTGCACTTGGTTAGGAGACACTCTTGTTAAATTGTCATCCTCATTATGAGAAGTATGTGAAGAGTGGTTTTCATTAATGTTAGGTATTTCATTTGTAGGGACAGAGGTTTCAGACGGATTCACATGGAAGATAGTAGTTGGTTTGGATCTACACCCTTTAGGGAACCCATAAGTCAATAACTTCTTCTCAAGAGGATACCATAGGTAGGCCTCAAGGTCATAAAACTCATACAAAAAGCAATAAAAGAAAGTAATGTCTAAACAATGTGAATTATTGTTAAATTGATTGTTTAAACATTACATAAAATGAAATAAATTCAAAAATACAGTTACAAAGCATGTAAGTCAAACATGAAATGAAAGAATAAGGATTGTGTAGGAATACATTAAGTTCACACAAAATAAGATTCTTAATATGTCTTATTACACATTTAACCATGATTGTACATATAAGCTAATGAGTTGCATAGAATGTAGCAATGCGATGCATCTAGACACTAACTAAAAAATGAAATGTAAGAGAGCCATGTTCACCAAAATGTAGTGAAAGAAATAGTGTTCACTAGGATGTTTTGACAAACTAGGAAACTTAGGCCTATCTCTCTTCTTACATTGGAAGGAAGATGATCCACTAGGCTCAAGAAGACTCAAAAATTGAGTGGATGCAATGATCCTTCACTGTAAAATGTAGGGTTGGATGAGTGCATGTGATTTAGAAACGTGAATGCAAGATCTGGGGCTATATAGGAGGAAAAGGTAGCTTTTTTCATGCATATGATGATCAGAAACAAACATGCCAAATCAAGAAGCACAATTAGTAAGGGAGGACTTTAACACACCTGTAGTTTGAATTTCAGGCTGGAATGGAGGGATTGGGGCGACTCACTCACCCTATTCCCTGCACTTTTTGGCGAATTTGGTTATAAGCTAGCCAACTTCTTGATCAATCTATATCTTGCTTTGTGTCGGTGCCACCTATTCTTGCACACAGAAAAGGGAGATTTTTTTTTGTAGAAAGGGGTTTTCCTCAGTCAAACCCCGATTATGGAATTAACCTTGAAATAGAAACAAAATGTACTTGAAAGGAAAGCGTGTTGATATAAAGTAGAGGCTAGATCTAAAAATGCAATACTTATACCTTCATAAACCTTCTTGATGGCACAATGCCTATGAAGATGCTTGAAGTTGACTTGAATGAGAAAGATATCATGGATGCCTTCACAAATGCTTAGACCTGCAAATTACTCCCTAATCTTCAATGTTTGGAATGCTTGATCTCTTGTTTGCTTGAAGGAATGCTTGAGAACTTGAATTACTTTAGAGATTGTTTGTCTTGAATCCTTGATTGCCAAAATTAGGAAGGCAACCTTGCTTATATGCCTCTCACATCATTTCAGGATGCAAAACTTGAAGAAGGCCGATGTAGGTTCGAAATGCATGCTAAAACAAAGTAACCATTGTAGGATTTTAATTTGGGACCCAACATAGGGGAATGGGAACGCCAGGTCATGGTATTCCCTCATGTGTAGTCCTAAATTGGGACTAGGTGTCTTAATTGAGGAGAAGATATCGAAAATAGATGCAAAATTGAGTTGGAATAAGCAGAATCGAGACTGGATCAAGCATACAAAAACATAGGTATCTAAAGACACTAAAATAGGGCCTAACTGAGTGAGAAATTATATAGGGATACAATTTACGATGCCACAATTGTTATGCATAACAATTATGGAATTTCTCAAGTAACTCATAATGACCCTATGAATGTTATGGATGCTCCATTTTGTAATGGTAGTTTGGTTCATGTTGTTTTTAATGCTTATATTACTAAAAAAACTAATGTCGCATGTATTTATTGAGGATAAAGATGTAATTTTACATGTTAGATCATATTATCTTTACTTTATGACCATATATTTAAAGATATTTTCCCATTGAATACATTTAGAAACTCTTTAAGTTGTAGGGACTTGGAATGGTTTATTTCATGTTATATTTATATATATCTAAATGTTACCTCAAGTTTTCAAGGCAAGGATGACAAGATAAAGGGATGAGGATGGGAGGGAGGCCATTTTTGGGGACTATAGGGGGATGACTATTATAATAATAAGGAAAAAATTTAAAAAGAAGAAGAATTCTAATATTCATATGATAGCATTGATAAGGCAATCGTCATATCCATCATAGAACCTTAACACATGATAGTAGAGTTCAATTAAGATTTTCATTTCATAGAAAGTAACAAACAAATAAGTTTAAGAAAATTAATTGCATTCATTGATAGGATTAATGAAATAAAAAGTGCAAGTGGGAACAACAACAACAACAATTGTTCCTCTATTGCTCTATGAAGTTGCTATGTATCATAACTACTTGAATTTCTCTAATTATCCTCAACTGACCATGCAAATATTTGTTGAATGTTGAAGCATATTTTTAGGACCTAGAAGAATCCTCTAGGATTGGAAGTGTAAAGAATGTCACACCACTTCAGTTTTGAGTTCTCCACAATTGGGGGTTGTTTTCATAATTGTAGATTTGATTTGGGTTATGTTCGCAATTATATTTTCAATCCCACAAGTGCAAAAATAATCCCACTCTTTTTTGTTAATTTTATCAGTCTTTTTCCTAAATTCAACTTACTGTTCAAGGTTTTTATTTATCTTGATCCTTATGAATCATCAATGACACCTAATATTTCTAAGAGACAACTTTCTAAATTGTGAAAATTGAGATGGTAAGGGAAGGATATTCAATGATAGTTCAAAACTTATAAATAACATTAAGATGATGACACAAGAAAGATAACATAATCGAAATGAAAAAATCTCATTAGTTTGTGCATTGCATACATGTCATGCTCTTAAGGGAGTGTATGCTTTTTATACTTTATTGTTCATTAGTTACATTTTTCTTTTGGTATTTGATGACAAGTACAACTCTCTGTCTAGATATTTACATGCAATATTTTAAAGTCGTGAAGGCTAAGAATTGTAAGGAAGAAGAAATAATTCTTGTTCCATTTGTGATCCTTCACATTTTGATAGCTAGGTTGAATGTTGTATCCCAAGTCCATTTTCAGACCCTTTTGTTCTTTATTACTTATATATGTTTTTTGTAATGAAATACAAAGTTGTTGGGTTGTAGGAGATGGTTATCCATCCTCGAGAGGATTAGGGGATGTCTAAACATCCATTTTGTATTCGAGGGATGACTAGCCGTCCGTCAACCTTTCCAAAAAAAATTGCAGACCTTCTTGGGACACTTTCAATTAAAAAATGATTGGGGATGGTGGTGGGATGTTTCTAAATTGTTCTTTTATCCTTGAGATGTTTCCTGTTGTGATCATCCCTATTTTGGGTAAGGATGATTCTTTGGGTTATATAGTTGTGTACCATTTCATGTTTTGTCATATTTTTATGTATTATGTGTTCTTTGCCCTATAGTTTTCTTTCATGAAACTTTTGTACTCGCAACCTCTATTAACTATTCCTTAGGATGCATTATGGATCCATATGTGCTAACTAATTATTCACCATATTTATATACCCATAGTTCATCACATGATTCTAATATGACCTACTTAGTGTAACAATTATTATGTGGTTCAATAATCTTTACTTTGACAAATTGATGCAGTCAAGGGTGGAGAAACCTCAAAAGATTAGTTTGATCCTTGTAACCAACTCAACACAACATAAATAAAAATAGCAACAAGCCAACGATGAGAAAATGATAGATCGACCTTCGATTATGATCGATGAATCAATTACAATAGATCTACAACATGCAGTCTCATGCCAGACATACATGCCTGATTAGATCAAAATTCTCTTACAAACCCTAGCCAAGATGCACTAGATAATCTTATGAAAACTCCCTTATCCCATAGGAACAAGTACATAAGCTTAAATAGCATTTACAATCATCGGTCAGCCTAGTAAAGATCACATTTTCCAAGAATAAGAAAATGTGTTACAACAATTAGGCTAGAACCCAAAACAACTGGATCAACCTCCAATGAAAATAATAAGAGATGCGATCAAACAAATAAGTCGTCCTCAAACGTGACACTGAGCTAGCATGACCGTGCTAAAAAACCAACCAGAAGATTGGGAAAAATATTGGAAACCCAACCATTGATCAATAACATGAAGAACAATACATTCCCGCAAAGAAATTGTAATAACTCTTGTGCCATGAAATCAAATGAGGTGCAATCATAGAAAATGATCAAACATAAAGCCACAAACACATAGCCATGACCGCAACCAAAATGAACAAGTACAAAGCAATCACCATTAGAAACACCATACTGAAAGAAAATAGACTAACTACTGCAAATGTTTTTGGTGATGCAAGATCGCCATGATCCCAAGATGCTCCTGCATTAGAAACCCGGGGTAATTGTAAAGTGAGTCCCTCACTTTGTTGGGGCC
Organism: Thuja plicata; assembly: GCA_018584345.1. NCBI lineage: Eukaryota > Viridiplantae > Streptophyta > Pinopsida > Cupressales > Cupressaceae > Thuja > Thuja plicata. Next base: position 1,110,155 of record MU223915.1, on the reverse strand, counting down.
AAAGGAAAACCAAATAGGTCAACCTCAGCCTGAGAAATACATGATGAATCTTCAACTGGTCTGTCCTTCCACTTGACTAGATATTTCATATACTATTTACCTCTTGTACTTCGACCAACTCTACTACCCAAAATCCTCTCTATCTAATCCATCTGCTACTTAAGATACTATTTTCCAACATATGATCCTCCACTTCTACTGCAATCTGATTCATGATGCTCAAACAATTCAACAATATTGAAAACCAGTGATATATCCATATCTTATGGTAACTCCACTTCATATGCATTCCCTGAAGCAAATCTCCTCAAGATCTTACAAGGACCAAACTTCTTTATCCTAAACTTATTATAAGTACCAACTGGAAATCTACCCTTCTGCAAATACACAATAACGTCATCTCCCACTTGAATTTTTTTGTCTCCTCTGCATGTCATCTCTCCTTTTAAAAACTTGATTTGTTTCCTCCAAATGATGTCTCACTCCTTCATGTAATGACTTCATAACCTCAAAAAACTCCTCAACTTCAACACTTTTCTTAACTTCATGATTGATATCCCTTAATTCTGCTATCCCCTTAGGATTAAACCCAATAACCACTTCAAATGGTGTCTTCCCTGTGCTCCTGTTTACTGAATTATTGTAAGCAAACTTTGCTTGAGGTAAAAGTAAATACCAATTTCCATGCTTATCTCCAACCAAACACGTCAACAATTTCCCTAAACTCCTAGTCACAACTTCTGTTTGTCCATCAGTTTGTGGTAGAACTAAACTTTAAATAAGCTTTTAACTTCTTCCAAATTGTCCTCCAAAAATAACCAACAAATCTATTGTCCTTGTCTAATACAATGCTCTTAGGTAATCCATGTAATCTCACAATCTCCTTCAAAAATATATCAGCCACATGCACTGAATCAATACTCTTCTTACAAGGAACAAAATGTGTCATCTTAGAAAATCTATCTACAACCACAAAAATTGAGTCATAGCCTCTTTGTGTTCTAGGCAATCCAAGTACAAAATCCATACTAATCTCCTCCCAAGGTTTGATCGGTACTGTCAAAGATGTATACTGTTAGAGTTAAAAGGTATTTTCACTTATTAAGTAAATCATTATTAATTTAATTATTAAGTCACCTTTCACTTATTAATTAAATCATTAAGTCACTTTTTATCTCTATTTCACTTAAGCTAAACTTTAGGCATGCAATAATTGATTCTTTTATTAATTATTCATGCAACCTAGGTTTCTCCACCCTTCTTAGTGTTTTGATCTCCTTTATTAGGATTGATCACTTTGTAATTATGTATCTCTCTCAGGAATTCCTTCAATTCCTTCTTTGAATGATATTTCAAATTTCTTGGACATTTTGAGTTGTGTCTCCATTCTTTGCTTTGTGGCAGGTTATTTTGTTGCGGGTGATCTTGGCCTATGAATTCAAGGAATTATAACATGGTATCAGAGCCTTGGTGGAGTAGCCCGTTCTTAGTTTTTGGAAGATTTTCTAGAGCGCTGAGGTTTTCAAATTTTCAGATCTATTTGTGTGGATTTCAAAGGGATTTTTTTATTTGGAGCACTTTGAGCACAAACGGACATCGTAGATGTGCTCAAAATGCCCAAAAACCCCTATTTCCATATAAGGCACGTCATATTTGGACAGTTCCCATATGAGGCAAAAAAATTTGCACATGCCCATTTTCTAGGCATGAAAATCGAGGTGGAGGCGAAAAAAATAAAAAATAAATATTTTTTAATCCCCGCAGGCCCCATAGAGCCACACAGGCCCCAAGGCCACGGGCCATACAGGATCCACGCAGGCCAAAGGACCGCGAGCCCCAAGGGTACCTGCAGACCTCAAGGTTGCGGGTCCCATGGGAGTTGTGCAGGTCCCAAGGCCGCAGGCCCCAAGGGTATCCGCAGGCCCTAAGGCTGCGGGCCCCATGGGAGCCGCGCTGGCGCATGGCCGCGGGCCCGAACCTCACCTTTTTAAATAAAAAAATATAAAGTTTTTTTGTGTTTTTCTTTAATAAAAAAAGACATGCTTTTTTTTATTTTATTTTTATCAAAAAATAACAATATTCCTTTTCTGCCAAATTTGGCCAAAAATCTGGAGCCAAACCAGATTTGGAGAATCGCCAGTTTAGCAGGGCTCTGCCAATTTTAGGTGAGGCTTCATGAGGTTCATTTGATTTTTTGACCTCTTGGTGGTTTTTTGCTCACAACTTGAGCAAACATAAGCATTTTTCGCCAAAGGAGATATCGACGGAAAGCGGGTTCTGAGGCCGATATGATTTTTTCAATTTTGGCTATCTAATTTTGCCGTGTTGCAGGTTTTTTGCCAGTCAAAGTCAGGGTTCCATTGTGCGCTCCGGTCACTATATCTTGCTCTTCCAGACTCCATTTTTCAACTTCCCCATGGTGTCAGAAAGCTGGTCCTGTTCTCCTTTATTTTTCACGAGTCTCACACCTAGATTCTGCTCTAGGTATTTTTTATTCAATTTTTTGGTTTTGGGCATTATAGTGGATATCTTGGATATTTCAAGTCCTGTTATCGTTTCCTTTCTAGATATTGTATACATCTTTTTTTGTAGCATTTTTTGCAAACACACTGAGATAAAGTGTCATAATGCATACTTAGGATCCCACATCTTTTGTGCCTAATTGTACTCGCACTATATTATAAAGTGCCATGGGGGGTTGCTGAACCTTTGTCAAGTGAGTGTTCCTTCCATGACATTAGCGTCATGTGTGTCATGCGACTGATCATCCTTGACCCATACTTTATTTGTGCTTGTATGTTCTTCATCATGTAGTTATTCTTGGCAGTCTCTCTGTGTATCTATTATACCTCTCCCTGATCAAGATTATTGGGGGTGGGGGGGTATTTCCTGTTGGTTCTAGATGCTTCCTTGGTTCAATGGAGTGAGCTATATTTTCAGTTTTTGTTCCTATATACTAGGCAGATGCAGTGGATGATACCTATGCATTTCGGTGAGATAGATCATTTACCATATGGATACTCTTCTTTCATTCCTATTTTGGAGGCTTCAAACTTGGTATTTTTTGCCATCTGTATCTTTGAGTTCTGATGTTTGCCTTATTTTCCATCCTGATTTGAGCAGTGTCATTTGAGAGCGCTCATACAAAGCAGTTCTTTGACAGTGTTTGTAGTTTCATGCTTCAGAGGTGTTCTACATGTTCTTTCTTTCTGCCTATTTTATGGGACATTTTCTAGTTTGGAGGCTTCTTCAGTCCTTCACTAGGCTTCATCTCTTTTCAGAGAGGGGTTTTTCCAACCGATTTTTCTCCTTTTCTCTGTTAGAGTAATAGTCTATCGGGGTTACTAATTTAAATCATTATGATCTAATTAGTAACTTCCATATTCACTCTAGTTTGCTTAAGCTAACCTTAGGTAGTTTCTATTTCTGTTAGTTTCCCTTTTTAGGGTTTCGGCATCCTTTATAAGGATTGTCTGCTTTGTAATTCATAAGGAGATTGTAATTTCATTATTGTTGTTAATAGAAAATCATTTCTTGCAACATGCTTTTTCAGTCTCTGGCCTATCGGCCGCCATAGCTTTCTGGATCCTTCTCTCTTCTGTCTGCTTCTTCTTTTATGTAACAGCTTTGCATGCAGGTGTTTCTTGGGTAGATTGATATTCTTCAATCTCAACATGGTATCAGAGCTCTCCTGCATCCGGCTGTTCGTTCTCTGTTGAAGCAGCGAGGGTTTGAAGCTTTCAGAAGCTTTTCTGGCATTTGTCTCTGGTTCTGGGGGGTTCTCTATTTTTTGGATCTGTTTGAGCCGAAAAGGACTCCACCATTGCGTCCAGAAGGCCCGGGAGAGTCGAAATCATATAAAATTTTGCCCCTTTTGGGTACCGGGGCCTCTGAGAGTTTTTTCTGGCCTCCAAGGGCCGTACGGCACAAATTTCGAGAAAAAAACCATTAAAAAATGCATGTTTTTTAGGTTTTGATGCGTAATTTTTAACGCGGCCAATGTTAATTGTGGGGCGCCGCCGCCGCACCACCGCGGCCCGGCCCCCGGCTGCGCGTTCCCCACGCCCACAGGCGTCCCCGCCGCTCTGCGGCGGCCCCCGCCACCACGGCTTCCCCAGCGGCCTATTACTCCGCCGCCTGCCGGCCCGCCAGCCGCTCCGCTCCCCGCCTCCGGACAGCTCCTCCTGGGGGCCTTATTGTAACCTTTTTGGGCATTTTGGGGGTACATGGGCATTTTTCTCTCTATAGGGAGCATACGGGGGTATTTTTCTGACTTCTATATATCGTCGGAAAGCTCTTTCCGAGCACTTTCTGATGGTAGAGGTTAGAGGTTTTGGTTCCACCGTTTCGATAGATTTTTTTTCTGTTGAAGTCCGATGTCCTATTTTGCCTTCCGGGAGTCATATCTGGCTCATCCGGACTCCTTTTTCGGCAAACTAGATATCGTCGGAAAGCTGATTCTATGTACTTTTCAGTGGCAGAGGTATTTCTTCCAGATTCTGCTCCAGGTTTTCACTCCTCTGAGTTATGCAGTTTATGCCCTCTGGTGGTGTGCTTGGTTCTACAGGTCCGGGGATCTCTTCTTCTGGTTTCTTCGTGCACTCTTCTTTCTGACTTCTGAGCTTGCATGCTCTTTCTGATGCACTTGTACTCTATAAACGCACTGAGATAAAGTGCCTTCCTCTGCTTTTCTTGGATCTTGCACACCTGGTTTGGTTTTTGTACCTGCACTGTGTTATAAAGTGCCATGGGGGGATTCTGATGCATTTGCCACTATAGGCGCATCTACTTTTGTCAAGTGAGCGTACCTTCCATGACATTAGCCCATGTAGTCTGTGTCGATGACACCGCCCT
>MU223915.1:1082251-1104749 GCA_018584345.1 Thuja plicata | reverse complement strand
GTTACTAATTTAAATCATTATGATCTAATTAGTAACTTCCCTATTCACTCTAGTTTGCTTAAGCTAACCTTAGGTAGTTTCTATTTCTGTTAGTTTCCCTTTTTAGGGTTTCGACATCCTTTATAAGGATTGTCCGCTTTGTAATTCATAAGGAGATTGTAATTTCATTATTGTTGTTAATAGAAAATCATTTCTTGCAACATGCTTTTTCAGTCTCTGGCCTATCGGCCGCCATAGCTTTCTGGATCCTTCTCTCTTCTGTCTGCTTCTTCTTTTATGTAACAACTTTGCATGCAGGTGTTTCTTGGGTAGATTGATATTCTTCAATCTCAACATTCTCCTCTTAATAAAGATTTTTGTACTTGGCTACCTCATCAGGCCTTGTTGTCGGGAACCATTTCCTGCTTTCAGTAGTTATTTCTAGTTTTTTGGCTTCTCCCTAAGTTTATCTTAAGGGGGAGTGGTAGAGTTAAAAAGGTATTTTCACTTATTAAGTAAATCATTATTGATTTAATTATTAAGTCACTTTTTATCTCTATTTCACTTAAGCTAAACTTTAGGAATGCAATAATTGATTCTTTTATTAATTATTCATGCAACCTAGGTTTCTCCACCCTTCTTAGGGTTTTGATCTCCTTTATTAGGATTGATCACTTTGTAATTATGTATCTCTCTCGGGAATTCCTTCAATTCCTTCTCTGAATGATATTTCATATTTCTTGGACATTCTAAGTTGTGTCTCCATTCTTTGCTTTGTGACAGGTTATTTTTCTGCAAGTGATCTTGGCTTATGAATTCGAGGAATTCTAACATGGTATTAGAGCCTTGCTGGAGCAGCCTGTTCTTAGGTTTTTTGAAGATTTTTTAGAGCGTCGAGGTTTTCAATTTTTTAGATATATTGGTGTGGATTTGGAGGGGATTTTTTATTTGGAGCACTTTGAGCACAAACGGACATCACGAATGTGCTCAAAATGCCCAAAAACCCCTATTTCCATATAAGGCACATCATATTTGGACAAAGTTGCCATCTGAGGCAAAAAAAAATGCACATGCCCATTTTCTAGGCATGGAAATCGAGGCGAAGGCAAAAAAAATAAAAATAAAAATAATTTTTTTTTAATCTGATGATATCCACTCTTCAAGTCAATCTTGGTGAAATACTTAGATCCACTTAAACAATTCGTCAAATCATCCATCCTTGGTAAAGGAAACTGGTACTTAATTGTAATATGATTAATGGCTCTTGAATCAATACAAATCCTCCATTGTCCATCTTTCTTAGGTGCCAATACAACGGGTACTACACATGGACTCATACTTTCTCTGATCAACCCTCTCTTCGAACAATCTTGCACTTGCCTATTGAGTTCTTCATTCTCTGTTAGTATCATCATATATGCTACTTTATTTGGTAAACTAGCTCATGGTTTCAAATCCATGCAATAACTAATACTTCTTACTAGTGGTAATCCATCAGGTACATTATCAGGTATGATGTTAGCATACTCACTCAATAATCCAGTGATCTCCTCAGGATTCTCTTCTACCAAAATATTCTTCTTAGACTCCTTAGGTACTAAAGAAAAACACACATTATTATGCTTCATGCCATCCAAAAAATTACTTCCATCCACTAAACAAATTCTTTCACTGGTACACACTTCACTCTTAAGAGGTTCCTCTAAAGGTAACAAATTTTGTTTCATCCCATTAGCAAAAATAGTATAAACATTCATTCTACCATCATGTATGGCTTGCCTATCATACTGCCATGGTCTAACCAACAAGACATGACACACATCCATAGGCATAATATCACACAAAACTTCATCATAATACTTTCCAATCTTGAATTTAACTAGGCATTGTTCACTTACTAGTACCTTATGTTAATCTTGAATCTATGCAATCTGATATGGCTTAGGATGCTTCATCCTTTGCAACTTTAGTTTGTCAACCAACTATTCTGAAGCAAGATTATCAGAATTGTCATTGTATATGACAACATTACACACCTTGTTTTGTACCTTACATCTTGTTATGAACAAATTCTTCCTTTATATAGACTCCTCTTGTTCTCCGTGATATATGATCCTCCTATTCATCAGGGTTACACCTTCCTCTGCTTGATTGTTATTCATTGAACCTGTGGACTCTTCATCAGCAAATGTTGTTCTCCTACTGCCCTTTGCTTTCTTCTCTGATTTAGCTTGTTTGCATTGAAAAGCTCTATGCCTTGCTTCACCACATTTGAAACAAGTGCCACTAAAATTCCTTCTTTTACCACTTCCTTTCCCTTCATTCCTATAGGAACTCCTATCATTCCTCCGGTACTGATCGATTTCCTTAACTTCAGGTTCATGTTTACTTTGATCTGCAGTAGATCTACCTCTACCTCTTTGAAATATTCCACCTCTACCTCTTTGTCTTTTCTTATGCCCTCTATTCAACATCTCTTGAGCCTTCAAGGCCCACTTGTAAGCCTCTTTGACACTCCTAATCTGCACTTGACTGACTTCATCTTATATGGACATCCTCAAACCATCAAGGTAGCGAAAAACTTGTTCAACTTCATCATCTACATGACCAGATCTGATGTTCAACCTGTATTACTCCTCAGTATAACTCTTAACACTTAAATCTTTCTGTTTCGAGTTTTGAAACTTTCTAAACAAACTTACTTGATAGTCCTCGGCCAAAAACTATGCCTTTAATATGGTCACCATCCTATCCCATGATTTGATATTTCCTTTATTGCTTCTATGTCATTCTATCTACAAATGTTCCCACCATAGGGATGCATGTCCTTTCAACTTGGTACAAGCATACTTTACCTTCCTTTCTTCATTAGTCTCCTTAAGCTCAAAATACTTATCCATCTCTGTGATCCAATCTATCAACTCATCAACATCTAGGTTACCATGATAATCAGGTGGGTTAAAATGAGGTCTCCGATCAACATTATTCAATGCCCTAATGAATCTTTCCTCTCCTTGATTCAACTCAGGTTGTGGTTCCTGGTTATCTCCCTCTACTGCTTCACTTTGATTCTGTTCATCTCCTTCTTCATCACTTGCATATTCTCTCTATTTTCCTCTCCTCTAGGATGTCTCTACTACTTCTAATCTTGCAGATATTTGCCTCAACAAATCCAAAACAATCATATTTGCATGTCATGCTCGTCTTCTAGCATTTTTCCTGGCCATCTTCACAATCCACAGTCGTCGTAGGTCAGATCCTTTCAACCATCATCTCACAAGCAAACCCTAAGATGCAAAAAACTCTCTAATACCACCTGATGCAGTCAAGGATGGAGAACCCTCAAAATATCAGTTCGATCCTTGCAGCCAACTCGACACAACATAAATAACAAGAACAAGCCAACAATGAGAAAATGAGATATCAGCCTTCGATTATGATCAATGAATCAATTACAATAGATCTTCAACATGAAATCTCACATGCCAGATATACATGCATGTTTAGATCAGAATTCTCTTAAAAAACCCTAGCCAAGTTGTGCTAGATAATATTATGAAAAATTCTTATCCCATAGGAACAAGTTCGTAAGCTTAAATAGAAATTACAATCATTGGTTGACCTAGTAAATATCACATTTTCCAAGAATAAGAAAACATGTTACAACAATTAGGTCAGGACCCAAAACAACTGGATCAACCTCCAATTCAAATAATAAGAGATGCAATCAAACAAATAAGTTGGACTCAAACGTAACACTGAGATGGCACAACCACACTCATTAAAACCAACCGAAAGATCAGTAAAAAGATTGGAAACCCAACCATTGATCGGTAACATGAAGAACAATACAGTCCCGCAAATAAACTACAATAAATCTTGCGCAATGAAAGCAAATGAGGTGGGATCATAGAAAATGACACAACACAAAGCCATGAACACAACCAAAAAGAACAAGTACAGAGCTATCACCATCAGAAACACCAGAGTGAAAGAAAACATACTAACTACTGAAAGAAAATATTTTCAGTGATGCAAGATCACCACAATCCCAAGATGCTCCTGCATCAAAAATATTTTTAATGAAAACCAAGGTCGCTACGATGATTTCAACTTCTAGTTTCATAATACATCTAGTACACACAACATATCCTAAAAAATGTCTTTCTTCTTATATTTAGTCATCCTTTACACCTCTTATTTTGAAATGAACACCACCTTGTCTAGTGCAAAATCCTTTTATTATCCAATAACCATCCAATGCCAAATATTTTTCTTTCATAGGTCATACTTACAAAAACTTGGTATGAAGACAAAAGGAGAGAACAAATAAAAAACTATAGCAAGTCATGATTCTAACATAAGTCTTGCAATAAGGTTATCTACCTAGGTACACAAATAGTATGATATCATTAATCATTTGCAAAATACACAAAGATAATATGTCTTCATGGGACTTAATTCAGATTTATGAGACAATATTTTGCAAGAGGATTTGGAAAACATCACCATTATCAACTACCCAACATTTAGAAGCTATAATGTTAGACTCAAGTTGTGACAACGATGATACAATTTCTTTAAGATCTATGAAACTCATTTTCGGATCTTGTTAGATATTGTGCACATATATCCTGACATTGATGTTTTTTCATTGATGTCAACATATTCCTACTGTTGATGACAATGTTCATGTGTGTTCCCAAGATGTTCATTGAGAAGATTAATTTGGTACACCTATTGTATTGAATATCAGATGTTGTGAAGGTACAAATGGTTTCATTGATTATGTAGTTGATCTATGTCAACTTATAGAGGTTCACATGATGAATTGAGTAAGCTATGAAGGATTTATCAGAGACTAGTATTTTGGTTGTTCAGAAGAGATAGTGTTGTAGTTCTTGAATTGGTGTGGATCGATTATACATTATTCTTGGTTGCTAACCTGGTGGTGAGTTCAAAACATGGATGTATGTCCCCAAATCGAGTAGTTCCTGATTTGGATGCTGACAAGTTATTTTTCCTATATGATATAGGTTGTTGTTTGGTGGTCCCGATGAACAGTGGAGAGATGATTATGAATTCTGCAATTTTTTTCTGGTTGTTGTCATGGCATTTCATGTTGCTTTCTGATGTTTGTAGATCGTTTTCTATTTTTTTTGTTGGATCGTGTTGGACCATGTGATAAAATTTGGTAATTTTCACATGGAGCATTAATGTTCTTGGATGATGCAATGTGTTGCGAAGGATCTTGGCGTGATTTATGGATCTGGAGCATATTTGAGGATGGTGTTATTGATCATTGCTATGTCTTAGTCAATATTCAATGGATCACATTGTGTATTGAGTTGTAATGAATTAATATTTTGTAATTAGGTCCTTGGCCGACCTAGTTGAGATAATGTTGATGTAATATATAAAAGGTTTATTAATTTGTGAATGTGAAGTGTGCGAGTGGTATGAAAGAGTGAATGTGAAGAGGTATGAGTGGAATCTTCAATTGAGGTAGAGATTTGATGCACCTCATTGAAAATGTATTGGCATAATACATGATGCTATCTATCAGTTTGTGAGTTATGGACTGTTGCCCATTATGAATTGTAATCAAAGATAATTGTAAGGTAGTGAGCCTTCTTGAAGTTGAATCCCTTGTTGTATTTGAGTAGTGAGCTCTAGGCACTGTGCCTGAATGCATGTGTATTCCCCTTTGTAATGCTCCTAACATGGTATAGTTCTTTTAACATAGTACATTCATCTTGTGGGTTTGATACCCACCATGGTTTTTCCCTTAACTGGGCTTCCATGTCAAAAGTATTGGTGTTATGTGTTGATTAATGTGTTATGATCTTTCATTCATGTTTATCATTTAGATCCGAGATGAAGTGGTTACTGCTTTGAAGATTTGGGATACAACTGATTCACCCCTCTTAGTTGTGTATGCTTCCTTAATTCTAATAATTCCAAATACTACTATTAAATAAAAAAAAGTTTTCGCACATAGTTTCTTTATTTGACAATATATCTTAGCTTAAACATATGTATTAATGATTTCAAATACAAATATTCATGCTACTATATTTCTACCAAAAACTACACCATTATTTATGTTAATATTAATCATAATTGATTAACTTCTACTATCCTTTTAGAGTTTTTAAATTTCTCTCAAGCATATTTGGAACTTATTAAAATCTTTGGATCTATCTATGATAATGATCTCCTAAAATTTTCCTAAAGATTAGAATGTTCTAGATTTACACAAGACACAAATAATAGTAATTATTCTATTTTTTTAATGTCCATCTTGACACAACTTATTTCTCTAAGTTATAAACATTTAGGTAATATGCAACTTCATAGTGAGCAAAGGGATACTTTATTAGATACTACATTGAGAATCATGAATAATCATAAACCTAGAAAAACCCTAACTTTGTTTAACTATGATATCAATAAAACCAAGTTGCTTTAGGCTAAAGTAACCAAATTTTGATCAATCATGTTATCATGTGTCAACTATGAGTTCAACCCTTTGAAAACAATGTTTAATTCACTTTTCAAGACGGGGACAAGTTTTTGTGTGTATGCTATGAAGAATGCTATCAAAGACATTAGAAATGTAGAGAGGTTGAAATAAGTGATAATGGGTGCAAGGGAGGTGTAAATGCTTATTTGTAACTACCACAACTCTTTGGCACTATTTCATATCTTTGAAAAGAAAGAAGTCCAAAATGATTCTCATTTACTTTCTATTTCATTCTACTAGATAGAATGCTTGGCATACAAGAACCATTACAATTTAGGGTTATGACATAGGATTGGAATAGGTGGAAGGATTCAAAGTCTAAGGAGGGGACGAGTATGAAGGAAATCGTGGTCACTGATATTTGTTGGTTGAATATGGGGTACTTCCTTTCTATATAGTATATCATTTTTTATCCTATTTAAAATTCTGTGATTTCAATGCTTGTCACTTGTACACTAAGACTCTAGTCAGTTCTCTAATCTTTCATCTTTTTACTGACTATTATATCTCAATTTGAAATGGATTATTAATAAAATAATTTGGGTGTTTAGAATAATGCCTTTTTGAGCATCCTATTTATGATTCTTATACCAATATTTGGTATATACTTTGTTAGATAATTTATACTTTATGAAAAATGCTCTCAAAGACATTATTCTAAATACATAAATAATCATAAAATAATTGCAGCACTGCTAAGAGCATGAAATTCTAGCCCAAATAAAAATAATTTCTCTAGAGAAAGAGTTTGAAATTGAATTGTAAAATAAAAAAGCTCAATAGAAAGCGGGACAAAAAATTTCTAAAATCTGTTGATGTCAATAGACCACCTGATAAATTTTGAAGGTCATCTGGCCATCATAACAAATATTGTCCCTACTGACGTGGCGTTCCATACAGTACAAGCTTATGAAGTCTCGCGCTGACTAGGATGCTAATTATGCTTGACCATACTGTTGATAGGTGTATGGATGCTGATGAGGCAATGATGATATCATCGAATGGATGATGTGTTAGCTGACTAGATAGGTCCATACTACCACATGGATGCTAATTGGGTAGACTGATTGTATTTGGTGACATTAGATTTGATCAGGAAAATAACTTCTTACGCGGGCCAGCCACCTGTCAGATGGCCTGGTACTGATGGTGCTAGTATGGATATTGATGTGTGTCATGCATGTATGATGGTCTGGCAACCATGTCACATGTCACAATCTGACGCGGTGATGAGATATTAAGTTTTTTTAAAATGTTGATTACTTTTCTTTTTATTTTATAATCATTTTATTTGTATATTATTTCCACCTTTTTACTTATACTATTTCTTTCTACACTTATATTAAACTTATATCGTATGATAGAACATTTATGTTATATGATTATGAGTATTATATAATATAAGTTATTTTATATGTAATAATTATAATATTATAAATAATAAATAAAGAAATAATTATATATTTATAATTATAATTATACATATGATATAATAATGTATGATTACATATATTGTAAATTTATATTATATATTATAGTTATGTGTATTGTAATATTATATAAATATTACTAATGTAATCTATATTATAATATCATATAAATATTATGCTAATATTTATATAATAACATTTTGAATATAATTTTGACTTTATTTCTAATATATCTTTTTAGATATGTTGAATCTTAAATGACAATTTTAAAAAAATTTATTAAATAAACTATATATATATATATATATATATATATATATATATATATCATAATTTAGTTTTTATTTGATATATTAATAATAAAATATTGTATTTATTCAATGTTTTTTTTTTTAAATTTCATTTAAGATTTAACATATCTAAAAAGATATATTAGAAATAAAGTCAAAATTTTATTCAAAATATTATCATATAAATATTAGTATAATATTTGTATGATATTATTATATAAATCACAATACTAGTATTTATATAGTATTACAATATATAATTATAACATATAACCGTAATATAATATAAACTTATAATATATGTAATCATACATTTGTTTTTTATTAAGGAAAAATAGGTTTTGAAGGGACCCGAAACCCTTTACAATAAAAAAGAAAATGCATCCCAAAAATAAGGCATTGTCAACAAAGATAGATAACCAAGGGAGAAACATGCTCCAAAGACCACAACATGGGTTTTACCAACAGACACCCACAACCTGAAATAAAAGCTGCAAGAAAAAAGCCAATAAGCAGCCTAAAACCAAAGAAAGGACCAGAAAAAATATCCATCCCAAGCACCCATAACCAAGAGCCATCATGATTTACCTTTAGTACTGCCCTTGTGGAAATGAAGAGTCATGTCAAAAGATGGCATAGACGTCTTAGCTTTCTTACCCTTCACAGTTATCCAAGCATCTTCCACCTTTGTTGTGTATCATTGCCAATCCAACGAACCCATCATTGGACCACCAACATCCAGAGAAAGAATGCCTGTAGAAAGAACGCCCTCCATCTTAGAGGCAACATTCCCCCAACATGCAAAGAAATACCAACAATGCTACAAGGATTGATTGCCAAAGCACTATCAGAGGAAGGAGATGCCAAAGGCCCAACCTCACCCACATTCGGGGAAGGGACTGGTGCACTAGTCTCGACAACCCCACAAGTAACCCGATCAACAAGAGATGAAACCACAAATCTTGCGCTACAACTTGAGAGAAGCTCATTTGATTTTCAAATTTCTTCACAAGTATATAATGCTAACTAGAAGCACCTTTCCACCATGAAGCTGACATTTTTTTCTCTAACCCATAATGCTCGGCCGCATGATCAAAAACATCTTCTATACCTAAAGGGAATCCCTTCATAGTCCAAAGTTTGAACCCAACTACTCTTAGAAGAATTTATCAATATCTCAGTAGGAAGCCCTTTTGAAACATCTAAATTGACCAAAATCCAGGAAAAGTTGGAATGAAAAATGTCAGATGATTCATCATTCACCATCATAAAATTCCCAAGAGCATCTCCCACTTCCTAAAAAAGAGAATCAACCTAGAGATGAAGCCAAATCGGGATCTTATCAAATATTTTGGAAGAAGGATTGAAATGAGAGTGCCATGGTTTTACCATTAATGGAAATTTGTCCTTCCAACTAAAAAAAATATCACACAAATTTTTATTCTATCCTCACCCTCTTCAAATTTTGCAATAAAAAAACCTTTAGCCATAGGCTAAATATGAACAGTACCATAAAGGAGAGGCTCCCAATGAGAAGAGATCCAAACATGTAGCTTAGGGAGGCAATGTTAGAATAATTGAGAGGGGGGGGGGGGGGGTGTGAATCAGTGGCATTAAAATTTAATCCTTAAATCAACCCAAAAACTTATTACCACATTTATAAGCCTCTAGTTATATTCAGTCCTACAAGATGATTGCCTTGAAATACTTATATCAAATTGCTACTTGTCAGAATGCTTTGTAAAACCTTCTACTGTATGTTTATCGATAAGCAGTCTTTCTATTTACCGAAACACAGTAAATAACTAGTGTATACCGATCAATCCAGATTTACTTATGTGAAATGCAAAACAGTAAAGTAATGACTCATAGACACATTAACACATGGATTTTTAACATGGAAACCCTGTTAAGGGAAAAACCACTAGGACCGGTAACCCAAATTTTCACTCTTCTGAAGAGAGCTTGGTGAAGAGCCGACCATGTTAAAGGTTACAAACACACTGTTAGGTGTGACCTTGTTAGAAGATTTAAATGAATAGTTTGTCACTTAGTATATGGCATCTAATGCTACCATCCTTGATCAAACACTCACTTGGCCTGTCAATAGGTATCAGGCATATCCAATGCTACTTTGTATGACCAAAATTTTTGATACTCCTTGGGATGTATCTCAATTAGAAAAGACTTTTAAGTCCTGCTCGGTTAAGAGACTTGATGCTTCAATGGTACTAAAATAATAAATTGATCTGTTCACATATACAACTTGAATTGCAGATTTTTAGATCTATTGTAAGTGCATTACCTTTATGATAAATGTTATCAATTCAATACCTTTTCTCCACACTGTTCTACTCTGTGATGTTGTATCACTGTTCGTCGGTGTCTGCAGAATTTAGCTCTTTCCTCAGCTTGATTGATTAGGTCTGAATGAAGACTTTTTTCTCCTTCATAATCTTTTCAGCATCTATTCTCTTGTCACTCCCCTTATTCACATTGAATAAGCTTGTCTCTTATATAGACATGATTTCACCATTTCTTGGCTTTCTTGATCTTGGCGTGATCTACAATTCTCGCCAATTAGATTTAAAGAAAAACTCCCAGTTTATCTTGTAGAGATCTTCTTTCCAACTGGACTAAGTAGCTTTAAACCCTTTACTTATCTCTGGCTTTATCTTGTCGATTAAGACAATGATAAGTACCAGTTAAGTCTATATTTAGCTCTTGACAGCTAAGCATTTTGTTGTTTCTAAACTCTTTGTTCTGTTGGTCAATACTTTAGTTAGTCATTGGTGACAACTGACTGTTCCATCAGCAAGACTTCAGTTGTCTTCGAGATCTCCGTCCTTGTCTATCCATCGGGCAACACTATAAATCTGTCTGTCACGTTACACTGTGCTTCTGCCCATCGGGTTACACTGTGAATTTGCTCGTCGGTAATGTTGTGCTTTTTCTCGTCGGGTAACACTGTGACTTTTCTCTTGTTGGTTTACTCTGTCTATCGGTGTACACTCCGTCGATGTATACAATCACTTTGTGAATACTTGACTTTTATGCATTACTGATAGCATAGCCTTTGATTCATTGGTTCCTTGAAGTCTTTAGTAGTATGTACATGACCATATAGATTATATCAAGTTGACATCAATGACAATACAATACATTAACTGATTTCATGTCTTGCATTAACTTTCTATGTCTTGGTGATCATCAACTTAACATCTTCAAACATTTAATCAGTTATAGTTCGTGAATACATCTTAAAACATTTACTCTGTCCATTGGTGTGCACTTCGTCGGTGTATACAGTCACTTTGTGAATACTTGACTTTTATACATTATTGATAGTATAGCCTTTGATTCATTGGTTCCTTGAAGTCTTTAGTAGTATGTACATGACCATATAGATTATATCAAGTTGACATCAATGACAATACAATACATTAACTGATTTAATGTCTTGCATTAACTTTCTATGTCTTGGTGATCATCAACTTAACATCTTGAAACATTTAATTAGTTATAGTTCATCATTCTCTCCCTTTGGCATTGATGGAAACATACTACATTATCACACTATATTATCACTAATACAATATGAAATATAACAGTTGAATTTCATCAAACTACCAATCTTATGTACTATAACTGATATTAATATCTGGTCCTCGGTAAGCTCACATAGCTTAGATTTGATTCTTGCAGCTCTCTTTCTATCTTCAATCCCTTCACTGGATAGATGTAGAATATTTCTTCTTCTGATGTGATGTGTTCTCTTCTTGTGTCAAACTCTCTCCCTTTGATTGTTCTTTTCTTTTTGATGTCTCTTTTCTCTCTTTTTAGCAATCTCTCCCTTTGTATGTACTCTCCCTTTCTGGTTGCATCTCCCCCTTTGGATAATGTGATAATGGATATAATCTCTCCCTAATGTGATACATCTCTCCCTTTGTATAATGTGATAATGGATATAATCTCTCCCTTTGACAACAATGCCAAACAATCCTTTCTCTCCATAATATACTCCTTGAATTTCCCAATCCATCGGAAATACAACATCTCTGGTGCTTGGAGTAGATAAATACCTTGTTGTGTACAGATGTATATTCGAAGTCCATCTCTTTGCTTGCATAAACATGAATGATATTATGATAATATGTAGGCTGATGTAGCCTTCTAGTCATCTTACGGACCAGTAGACAAGGGTCTGACCCCTAGTCTCTTTCTCAAGTACTCAAATGTATCCTTGGGCAGTGGCTTGGTGAAGATATAAGCTAATTGTTCCTTTGATTGCACATACTCAAGTATCACCTCCTTTTCTTGAAATTGTTCTCACAAATAATGATACTTGATAGAAATATGCTTTGTCCTAGCATGCATGACTGGATTCTTGGAAATGTTAATTGCACTGGTATTATCACAATAGATAATTACTGGTTTAAGAATTTTCATATGCATACCTTCCAGTAGCTATTTGATCCATGTAATATTTGAGCAGTTTGCAGCAACAACAACATACTCTGTGTTTGCAGTAGACTGAGAGATGCATCCTTGCTTCTTGCTAATCCATGTGACAAGTCTGTCACCCATAAAGAATTCTCCTCCAGTTGTGCTCTTTCGGTCATCAATATTTCTAGCCCAATTAGCGTCGGTAAACACCTTAAGTTCAAATTTGCCTTCTCTTCTATACCATAAGTCATAGTCCTCGGTATTCTTCAGATATCTTAGGAGTCTTTTCACAGTAGTCATATGTGACTCCCTAGGATTAGCGGAAAATCTTGCAACTATTCTTACTGCATGTGCAATATCTAGTCTAGTATGTACAACATACAGGAGTTTGCCAATCATTGATCTGTACAAAGTCTGATTTACCTTAGATGACTTGTCTTCCTTTGTCAGCTTACATCCAGTTGCCATCAGTGTTCCAACTAGCTTGGAATCTTCCATCTTTAATATTTTTAGCACTTCCTTGATGTATTTGGATTGTGTAATGAAAATGCCTTCATCTTGTTTCATGATCTATAGACCAAGAAAGAACTTGATCTCTCCAAACTTAGACATCTCAAACTCTTTTCTCATTTCATTTGCAAATGATTTGCATAGCATATCATTGCCTCCAAATATGATGTCATCTTCAAATATTTTAGCAATCAAAATGTTAGTATCAGTATCTTCCTTTAAATAAAGACTACTGTTTTCACTAGTTCTCACAAATCCAATGCTTATTAGATAGGAATGAAGTCTTTCATACTAGGCTCTTGGTGCTTGTTTCAATCTATACAAGGCTTTGTGTAGTCTACATGCCATGTTCCTCTTTTCTGGATCAACAAACCCTTCTGGTTGCTCAATGTATACCTCTTCCTCAAGTATTCCATTTAGGAATAAAGACTTGACATCCATTTGGTATACCTTGAATCCTTTAAATGTAGCATAAGAAAGTAATATTATCACTCCTTCTAGCCTAGCAACAAGTGCAAATATTTCTCCATAGTCAATGCCTTCTTCTTGTGCATATCCCTTGCATACTAGCCTTTCTTTATTTCTGGTGACTTCTCCATTCTCATTCATCTTTTTTCTGAATATCCATTTTGTACCAATGACATTCTTGTCATCTGGTCTCGGTACAAGTGTCCATGACTTATTTTTCTCAATCTTCTCAATTTCTACATTCATAGAACTAATCCATTCTTCATTATCAAGTGCAGCATTGATAGATTTTGGCTCAAAATCACAAATTAGACATCTTGTGTTTAGAGACTTACTTCTGGTTCTCATACCATCCTTCTTATCTCCAATGATCTGGTTCTGTGGATGGTTCCTTTTGACATACCTGGAAAGTACAGGTTCAATTCTTTGTCTATCATCTTGATCATCATTGTGTCCTTCATTTTGATCTCCATCACTTGGTACATCATCTTAAGCAATATCCTAATTTTTAGTATTTGCAGGCTGATGCCCCGGTGCAATATTCTATTTCTCAGGAGCTATACATTATTGGTTGGGAAGAGTTTTAGATTCTTCATTGTAAACAAACCTGTTGTAGTCTTCTAGTTCTTTTGTGCTTTCCTTTTCATTCTTCTCTGCAAATTCATCTATCTTTACATTTGCACTTTCAACAATTTTGTTAGAGGATTTATTGAGACATTTATAAGCCTTGCTCTTGGTGGAATACCCTAGAAAGATACCTTCATCACTTTTGGATTCAAGCTTTCCATTCTATCATCTTTTAAGATATAACATTGACTACCAAATATTTTGAAGTAACTTACATTGGGTGTGTAACCATACCATAACTCATAGGGTGTCGTCTTGGTGTCTTTCTTCAATTTTACTTTGTTCAATGTGTAAACAATAGTACTGACAACTTCCCTCCAGAAGATTTGGGTGATGTCTTTCTCTATCATTAGTGTCCTTGCACAATCAACAATGGATCTGTTCCTTCTTTCAACAATTCCATTTTTTTATGGTGTTCTCAATGCAGAGACCTGTATTTTGATTCCATGCTCATTGCAAAAGTTAGTAAATTCATCTAAAATAAATTATCTTCCTCTATCTGATCTTAAGCATTTTAATTCCTTACCAATTTTTTTTTCTACCATTTCTTTGTACAATTTAAACATCTTGAATGCTTCTGATTTATCTTTTAGAAACATAACTGTCATCATTCTAGAGTAATCATCAACAAAGAGAATAAAATATCTATCACCATAGTAACTCTTTGTCCTCATGGGTCCATATAGATCAGTATGGACTAATTCTTGAATGACATCAG
The DNA here is from genome assembly GCA_018584345.1 of Thuja plicata. Taxonomy (NCBI): domain Eukaryota; kingdom Viridiplantae; phylum Streptophyta; class Pinopsida; order Cupressales; family Cupressaceae; genus Thuja; species Thuja plicata. Next base: position 1,089,755 of record MU223915.1, on the reverse strand, counting down.
ATGTATGGGTTTTGCTTTTGAAACTATACTTTTTCATCTTACCTTTTTGACAATTTTTGCAAATGATATTGTCGGGCTTAGTCATCGTCGGTAAGCCTCTTACATTTCTCTTTTTTCTTATCTTTATCATGCTATCAAAGTTTACATGACACAATATTTTATGCCACAACCATATTTCTTTATTTCTATCCATTAAGCAAGTGGTGTCAGTATCATTCAGATAGAATAAGTTACCTTTTGTCTGCTCACCAGTACCAATCAACCTTCCTGATTCATTGAAGATCTTTGCCTTCTTATTTTCAAATTCTACTCTATGACCTGAATTATTCAGATGAGAGACACTCAATAGATTATAATTCAATCCTTTCACCCAATAAGCATTTTCAAATTTTATCAAGTTATTCAACATTATAGTTCCTTTACCTTCAACTAGACAAGGTGTGTCATTACCCATTCTTACTGAACCACCATTATAGTATTCAAAAGTCTCAAACTTTTGTTTGTCACCGATTAAATGGTGAGTACAGCCACTATCTATGATCTAGACATCATTTTTACTAACTTTAGATATGAGTGTAGTTTCTACATACCTTTCTTCATCTTCATCTGAACCGTCTTTTACTACCACAAACACCATCTCGATATATTCATCAGATTCAGTGTCAGTATCTTCATCTTTGCATGTAGCTAGGTAACTAGCCTTCTTTCCTTTGTCCTTTTAGTCTCAGGTATCTCTTCTTTCTTATTGTCGGTTGCTTCTGTAATCTCAGTTATCACCTCTGTCAAACTTCCTTTAAAATGACCTGTCATTACTTCTGTCATCTTTTCTCCTGTTAAGACATCTTGCAGCAAAGTGTCCAATCTCTTTACAACTAAAACATACAAGTGGTAATTTACCTTTGTATTTACCTTTGCCTCTTGCATTCCCCTACCCATAAGTGCTTCAATTTCATCAAGATCTTCTTCTTCACTTTCACTATGAATATCTTTTCTCATAGTGTGTTTATGACTTGATTTACTTATTCTCAAAGAAGATTTGAATGCAGAATCTATGTTTGGTAAGACACTATTATCAAAGTTATTAATCTCAAATGAAATTAGTCTTCCAATCAAACTATCTAGAGTAACATTGTTATTTGCTACTGCTCTCATTTCTTGTATGACAGATACTCTAATAACATAAGTAGGCAATAAGGTTCTTAGAATTTTACTTACCACTGTCTCTTCATCTAGTACACCTCCAACTCCTCGGTTAGAATTGACTACCTCTTTGATTCTTGTGTTGTACTATGTGATATTTTCACCTTCTTTCATTCTAAGATCATCAAACTTTCCTCTAAGGCTTTCTGCCTTGGATCTCAGAACATTTTTATCTCCACCATGTACAAGCTTCAATTTATCCCACATCTGCTTTTCAATTGTGCATGCTTTGACATCTTCAAATTCAGCATCGGAGAATGAGGAAGCAAGCTCTATTATCATGTAGTTGTGCTCATGCTTCTCTCTCATTTGTTCAACTATGAGTGCTCCTATGGGAAACACATATTCAGTATCTAAGTATTGAGTAACATCATTTCCAGTACCTGATAAGTGGAGTCTTATCCTACTTTTCCATGAAGAAAATTTATCTTTGTTCAACTCGGGCACATCTCGTATGTTCATCTTGTGATCTTTAGCTTAGGTCTTGAAACCTTCCTTCTAAGCACACAAGCTCTAATACCAATTTTTAGAATAACTGAGAGGGGGGAGGGTGAATCAGTGGCCTTAAAAATTAATCCTTAAATCAACCCAAAAACTTATTACCACATTTATAAGCCTCTAGTTATATTCAGTCCTACAAGATGATTTCCTTGAAATACTTATATCAAATTTCTACTTGTCGAAATGCTTTGTAAAACCTTCTACTGTATGTTTACCGATAAGCAGTCTTTCTATTTACTGAAAAACAGTAAATAACTAGTGTATATCGATCAATCAGATTCCAGATTTACTTATGTGAAATGTAAAACAATAAAGTAATGACTCAGACACATTAACACATGGATTTTTAATGTGGAAACCCTGTTAAGGGAAAAACCACTAGGACCGGTAACCCAAATTTTCACTCTTCTGAAGTGAGCTTGGTGAAGAGCCAACATTGTTAAAGGTTACAAACACACTGTTAGGTGTGACCTTGTTAGAGGATTTAAATGAATAGTTTGTCACTTAGTATCTGGCATCTAATGCTACCATCCTTGATCAAACACTCACTTGGCCTATCAATAGGTATCGGGCATATCCAATGCTACTTTGTATGATCAAACTTTTTGATACTCCTTGGGATGTATCTCAATTAGAAAAGACTTTTAAGTCCTGCTCGATTAAGAGACTTGATGCTTCAATGGTTAAACTGAAACAATAAATTGATCTGTTCACATATACAAATTGAATTGCATATTTTCAGATCTATTGTAAGTGCATTACCTTTTTGATTAATGTTATCAATCCAATACCTTTGCTCCACACTATTCTGCTTTGTGATGTTGTATCACTATTCATCGGTGTTTGTAGAATTTAGCTCTTTCCTCAGCTTGATTGATCAGGTCTGAATGAAGACTTTTTTCTCCTTCAGAATATTTTCAGCATCTATTCTCTTGTCACTCCCCTTATTCACATTGAATAATGTTGTCTCTTATATAGACATGATTTCACTGTTTCTTAGATTTCTTGATCTTGGCGTGATCCACAATTCTCGACAATTAGATTTAAAGAAAAAATCTTGATTTATCCCGTAGATATCTTCTTGCCAACTAGACTAAGTAGCTTTAAATCCTTTACTTATCTCCGGATTTATCTTTTTGATTAAAACAATGATAAGTACCAGTTAAGTCTATATTTAGCTCTTGATAGCTAAGCATTTTGTCATTTTTGAACTCTTTGTTTGTCAGTCAATACTTCAGTTAGTCATTGGTGACAACTGACTATTCTGTCAGTGAGAGTTTAGTTGTCTCTGAGATCTCCATCCTTGTCTATCCGTCGGGCAACACTGTAAATCTGTTCGTCGGGTTACACTGTGCTTCTGTCCATTGGGTTACACTGTGACTTTGCTCGTTGATAATGCTATGCTTTTTCTCGTCGGGTAACATTGTGAATTTTCTCTCGTTGGTTTACTCTGTCTGTCGGTGTGCACTCCGTCAGTGTATACAGTCACTTTGTGAATACTTGACTTTTATGCATTACTGATAACATAGCCTTTGATTCATTGGTTCCTTAAAGTCTTTAGCAGTATGTACATGACCATACAGATTCTATCAAAATGACATCAATGACAATAGAATACATTAACTGATTTAATATCTTGCATTAACTTTCTATGTCTTGGTGATTATCAACTTAACATCTTCAAACATTTAATCAGTTATAGTTCATCAGGTAAGGACAAAAGCCCCTGAACCGACAAATCACCCCATGAGAGGAAATAATAGAAACATTATGGTCTATTTCTACCTATGTCTCCACATTCATCTTAACTTAAATAGCACATGAAACATGGATAAACCCTCTGTCAACATATTGTCACTTCAAAACCTGCTTGTGACCAGAAGAGAGGCCATCCAAATCAACCACCACACCACAACCACTAGAAACCCTAGCAGTGGAAGTGACAACACCTGATTTAGGGAAAGAACTCTCACCCTACCTAACACCACCCTTCACAAGAAGCGTTGCCTGAATAGGGGCCGAATGGGAAACAAAACCCAGGGAGGAACGTGTGACATCACTCACAGCAACAGTCACAGAAGGGCTGACCACGAGAGAAGACATAGTGGGAGCATATTTTATGTTAGTCCTTGAAACTATGATATGTAATCATACATTTGTAATATCATATGTATAGTTATAATTATATTTATATATTCTAAAATATATAATCATTTATTTATTAATTATATAATATTTATAATATTATAATTATTATATATAAAATAAATTATACTATATAATAGTCACAATCATATACCATAAATCTTTCATCCATACAATATAAGTTTAATATAAGTGTAGAAATAAATAGTATAAGTAAAAAGGTGGAGATAATAAAATAATTATAATATAAAAGTAATTAATGTTTTAAAAAAACTTAAGTTTATCGCTCATCATATAAAATTCCAAATATGTCATATCAAACTGTACGCTGACATATTTGACTCATTATGACATGTGATGGACATTATATGGTATCGGTGCAAATATGTTGCACCATAGTCGGTGCTAGAGCGAGGGGTGTTCTTAGGAAGCTAGAGCACGAGGTGCACCCCGCAAAAAATTGATTTTTTTAAAAACTTTTACAATAGCTAAAAAAAAGTTGTAAAAATATAAATTAAAAAGATAATTTTACAGAAATTAACAGATTTTTTTGGTGAAAAATGTACCATCTTGGGTAATCATGATGCCACACAACCATGCAGGGGAAAATCTATTTTGAGGGCCTAGGCAAAAGTGTCCAATCTTGATGATTTGACATTTAATCTTTGCTAATTTGGTCCTCCTGAGCAAAATGGCATGACCAATTTTGGCCAACTGCTAAAAAATATCAGATACCTCTTAGATATGACAACCACATGGAAACTTCAAACTGTCATAAATTTGGCCTCTAGTGCCCAAATTGGGAAAAACAAAAGGTGATCTTAGATGATTTGGACCTCTTGATCATGAAAGTGACCTCATATTTGCACCAATAGGATATAATTTGGACCTACAATGTAAAGCCACAAAGAGGACCACCAAAATCTACCAAAACGCACTCAAAATCTCTCAAAATACTAAACAAAGACACTATCCACAAGTAATATTGTGATAACACGAGTGCCATCAATGGAGCGGGAGAGGGAGCGAGAGAGGGAGCGTCCGGATTCAACTTTGAATTTGGGCGGGAGTATTCAGGAGGAGGTAGGATCCTCTGAGCAGAGCAAGCGGGACGATGGAAAGGACATCGAGATCACAGGATTGGATCCCGATGCGAGATAGATGCCAGAGGACCCAGGAGGGGGTCCCAGACTGGGAGCTGGGCTAGGGCAACTGAGGAAATGGGCGTCCCTTTTTGGCATCAAACCAACAGGTAAATCTTCTTTACCTTCGGTGAAGAACATTTCAATACCTTCTCAAGGAAGCTTTGCTATTGAAATCCCAGACCAGACCATTGATTTTTCTATAGCAAGGATGAAAAATTCGCTGGTTGGTAGATTTTTAGGAGTTAGACCTAACATTGAAGTGGTTAGGGCTTTTGTATCCTAGAAATGGGCTTTGAAAGGACAGGTAGAGGTGGTAGCAATGGCTAAGGGATGTATGTCGTTCTTCTTCTCTTGTGAAGAAGATAGAATGAATATTCTATGCAGCGGGCCATGGCTGATTGGGAAAAATACTCTTATTCTTAAAAAATGGAGTCCGAATCTTGTCTTCGAGGAGGACACCGTTCGACAGGTTCCTGTCTGGATAAAGCTACATGGATTGCCTCTTGAATATTGGCTGGAAGATATATTTGTTGGGATAGCTAGTTCATTTGGAGAACTTTTGTCGATAGACAATGTGACAGCAACAAGACGGAGGCTAACCTATGCCCGTATCTGTGTTGGGATAATGCAGGATAAGGATATGCCAGAAAAAATAAGTCTGAAATATAAGTTGGGCATGTGGGAACAAACTATAGAATATGAAACTATACCCTTTGCGTGCTTCCATTGCAAAAAGGCGGGTCACTGGGCAAAAAAATGCCCGGAGAAAGTAACCCAGAAAAAAACTCAGAAATGGATTCCTGTAGGGAGAAAAACAAAAGAAGTCAGCAGCAAAGCTAGGGAAGGACAGCGAAAAGAGCAAGAGGAACAGGAAACTAGTGTGAAGTTGAAATGTACAAAGCCAATAATAGGCTCGAAAACAGAGGATCCTGAGGAATGGGGAAAAGAAGTTATGAATGAAAAAGAAATTGAAATCCAAATGGAAGAAGGTGAAACAAAAGAATATGAAGTCCAAATAGAAGAAGAAGAGTATAAGGAAGATGATTCAAAGGGAGATGAAGTAGGGGAAGAGCCTGAGGAGGAGAAAAATGATTATCACAAAGAAGGAAATATCCAGGTTGAAACCAAAAGTAAAACTGAGAAGAATGAGGTGAATAAGAAAGAATGTGAAATGGAGATGACAGACAGTCCAGAAAATTTAGAAGTGACCCCAAAGAGGGGAGATAGAAACCAAGAGAGAGCTACACCTAAGAGGGGGAACACAACAGAGGAAGATCAGAATCCAGCAGGTACAACTCTACCAAAATGGGGGGACGCTACTAAGATCACACAAATCCTTGAAGGAGAGCAAAGTGATAGAGAAAACAAGAAAAATACTAAAGGAGAAAAAAAAAAAAAAGGGAAGAAAGATAAAGAGGCGTAAAATAGAAAGGTTTCAACAAGAAGCAATAAAAATGGAGATGTTGGAGCAGGATTAGCATCACCAGGGAGACCTTCAAGTCAAAAGGTGAGAATCAAGGAGACCAAAAGGAACATTGCGGATGGTAGCCAGCGGATTCTGGAGGCAGGATCCTTTGTTAAATCATGAAGAATATCTCTTGGAATATAAGGGGGTTGAATAACCCCCATAAGCAGGATATAGTTAGGAACTTGATTAGGGATAATAGGCCGGATATTTTATTGATTCAAGAAACTAAGATCCTTAAATAAAAAGTTGAAAAACTTAGATTTTTCAAGCGGGGGAATCATTTGTGGGGGTGATTCTAATGGAGCGTCGGGAGGTATTGCTACTATATGGAATGAAGAAACTATAAAAGGCGGCGTTATCTTTCAAGGTGAAAATATGGTGTGTATAAGGTTTAGATAGCTACAGGATAATACCTCTTGGGTTTTAACCAATATCTGTGCTCCTAATACTAAAAAAGGGAGAGAAGTTTTTTGGCAGAATCTATCATCTCTGAGAAATTCTTTTGCTTCTGATGAGTGGATTGTGATGGGGGATTTTAATACACCTCTGGGAGAAAAGGACAAATCAGGAGGCAGCCAACCCAACCTGGATAGTAGGATGGACTTATGAACTTTATTGATAATAATTATCTTCATGATGTTGATCTACAGGGTATTGATTATACTTGGAGCAACAGAAGAGCGGGTGAGGAGTTGATACAAGTTAGGTTGGATAGAGCTCTTGTGTCCAATGGATGGTTTAATCATTACTATTGTTCTTTATCGGCTCATATAAGGGTTGGCTCGGATCATAATCCGATCTCCTTTCTTGCTGATCTGATTGTCAAAAAGAAAAAAACTCCTTTCAGATTTGAGAAAATGTGGACTCTTCATCCACAATTGGAACAAAGGATAGAGGAATGGTGGAATATTAAAATTCATGGTACAACTATGTTTATCATTGCCAAAAAACTTAAAAATGTTAAAGAAAACATCAAGGATTGGAATAAGGAAACTTTTGGGAACATTTTTACTACAAAAGCTAGTGTTAGCTTAGAGATTAAGGA
>MU223915.1:1045305-1077683 GCA_018584345.1 Thuja plicata | reverse complement strand
TTATTGATCAGGTTATTTTGAAAAATCAAGTTGAGAAAACACAGGAGGACATTAAAATTCTCAAAAGAATGGGGATTGGGGAAAAACCTGTGGCAGAGTGTCTGAAGGAAATGAAAGAAGTTGTTGGCAACTCGGAAGCTCAGGCTGAGTATGCCAACAAGGTGGAAACCATGGAGAAACAAATAAAACATATTAAAGATAGAATGGAAAAGGATAACAAGGAGGAAGAAATTAAGAGTTTGCATAAAAAAGTTAAAAGACTGGAGGCATCTGTTAAAAAAATTGGGGAATAATGTCTCATAAGCCTTAAAGCCTACTGTGGTCATGCACAAATTCTTATGGATAAACTGGAAAGGATCAACAAGGATAAAGACAACAGAATCGTGGAGAATACGGGACCGGGATCACGTACCAGAGCCAGTGCCAAGAAAAAGAGTCCTAAGGAGGACAAAGAAACAGAGGAGCTGAAAACTTCGGTCAACAACATGCAAATCATGGTCCTCGAAGTTGAGGAGCTAGTAAAAGAGATGTAGCTGTTCTTTTTGCTATCCTGGTTGGGTTTTTTGTTGTCCCTTCTGTCTTCTGTTGTTTCTTTGGGACTTTTTCTGTTCAGTTCGTTGTTTTTCTGTTCCTTCCTTTTATGGTGCTTAGGCATAGCTATTTCTACTTTATACTGTTTATCTTTAAACTCTAGGTTGTAGGTCCTTGTAAAACGTGCTAAACTATTTGGTTTTTTGTAAAGGTTTTGGGTCCTTGTAAAACCTATTTTTACTTAATCAGAACTTTGATACCATGTAATCTCGCACAATGGAGATAGCCACCTAAGATATAGAGGCCTAAAGGAAAGCACAATAACAAGTGAAGATAAATATGATAAGAATAAATTGTATTTCGTCGAGAATACAATAGAATAGATGAATGCACATAGGAGACCCCTTGGTTAAATAGGCCAAAGTGATACATAGAAAGGCATAAGATTATGATAAGTGTCTTAACATTATTATATTATGCATAATGTGATAACTTATTACCCACCTAATGTAGAAAATTGATAGTGTAATACATCTATTAAAGGTGGATTTCCCACCTAAGGTGGAAAAGTGATAATGTGATAATACTGCTAAAAGTGGGAATGTTCCTATGCGGTCCTAAGCTAACTTAAGTAACATGTGTGTCTATAATCTAGGATAAATTACTAGATACAATACTTAACACACCAATAGGAAGATTGTGGTTGTAGTGAGGCAAGAGGAATATACAATACATCTTTGTGCATATCAATTGTGATATGTAATGCCTCTCCCATTGAACCTTTTTGATGCATATATTCTAGTTCTTGCTTTTGCATTCTACTTGTAAACATTTTTTTTTTCATGTTGCTCTTGAGTTCCTACTCTATATTTTTCTTATATATGTATTATGTTTTCATTTTGTCTAATGATGTATATGGACAACTACATGTTGATCATTATTATTTTTTTGTATTGAGATACATGCATACCTTATTATGCCTATTTGTCAAAAATTAATGTGCTATGGCTGATTATATTCTTTAGGTTGATGTGATGTGATATTCCACCTGATTTGGATACTAAAATGATGTTGGTGCATTGGCTAAATGTGGACTAATTGTGATCTCGACATCAGGATGTGTGTTGAGGTAGATTAATAATATGATTTTAAATTATTGTATTTTGAGATGTTAATGTTTAAATGTAATGTTAACTTGATTAATTATTAGAATGTAACATTTTATTTTATAGTATTTTATTACATTCAGGATAGTACATGTTTACCATTGCAATTGGTTATACATGTTAAGTTTGGTGAGATATTATAACAAGTTTGGTATGATGCTATGATGTACTAAATATTTTAATGATGTTGATTCTGATTGGGGAATATTTATATATGATTCAACTATGATGCAAAGGTACTCGTAATGTTTGTTGAGTGATGCAAGTATCAGGTATTGACCCCACCTAGCTCCACAAGTTTGAGTGTACCCTTCTCTAATGGTGGTTAATAGGAGATAGAACACTGACCAAAATGTCCCCTACCCATACACATTGTACCTTAATAAGGATGATTTCATTGTGTTTTGTAGTTTAAGTCCTATCTATCACAGATGGTAGCATCCAGAAAAACCAATTGTCATGTGTAGTTTTCCTATAAAGTCTATCTCTGCACAAAGACTAAAGTTTCATTTTAGTGCCACTTTTAAATATATAAATATATATTTCAATAGTTTCAATTCTAACTTAATAGTTAAATTTTAAAGTGCATTATGTGTATTCAAAATAAAGGTAATTGTCTAATTTGTCTATTGAGGGCTATTTTGGAAATTTAGGAGTAATTTTTAATTTTTAATTATTTCATTTTATTTCATTGTAAATAGTAATGAATAGTTTTTGTTTAAGGTAAAAACAAGTTTTGAAGGGACCCAAAAACCTTTACAATGGTAATGAATAGTTAACAAGGAAAAAGAGAGTTATTTTTTTGGATTGTTTTTTCAGTTCTTTTTCCACATTTTTCTATCAAAGCCCTACTATGTTCAAATTTATGAATTCTTGTTGTAGGAGATCTAGTGGGAGGATTTTTGTGGGTATGAGCTTAGTGGATTTGTTTTGGTGGATTCTACTTTTTGTCTAAAGGATTCAAGCTAAGATTTGATTTGTGATAGTTCTTTAATTTTGAAGATTTTGCTCAAGAGATGTATGAGAATCACTTTCTCCTTGTTATAATCTATTTTTCATGCCAAATGGATTCATTTCATTAATATGAGGCATTGAATCATTTCTTTATTTTAAACCCAAAAGTTTCATTGATTTAAGTATATATATTATTAATTTCTTAAAAACTTGCATTAGGAAATGTTATGCTATCAAAATTCCAATTAAATGGCTCAATTGTGAGTTTAATTATACATTTGTGTTGTTGGGTGCATGAGTTTAAAACATGTATCTTTGAATTTTTTATTCTTGCAATTTGATTTTTCAGTGTTCTTGGAGGTCCCTTCATGGTGGAATTTGGCTTATGGCTAGTTTTTGGGAATTTTCATTTATGATGAAAAATGGAATTTGACAATGTTAATGTAATATTTTTGGTGGCATATAAGACTATATATATAAGATTTTATTTTGGGATCGATCCATATTCATTTGCTTATGGATATGGCCAATTGAGCAAATGTGCTTACATGTCAATAGCGATAATATATTGGGCAATTATGCCTTGAGTTTAGAATTGGAAATTCATGTGATTTGAATTATTGATGATACTGGATTATGCCTCATTCATTGAGAATGGTATTATCCTAGTATTAGGTACTGGAGTGGTTCTAGAAGTGGCTCTTAATCATGTCCTCGACCCACAAGTAGTATGCTTGACAATCACAATTTGTGCTTACACGTAAATAGTGATATGATATATTGGGAATTTGTGCCTTGAAATTGGAATTATAAACTCATATGATATGCACTATTTTTTAATTGTAATTGTGTACCATTTGTTGAGAATTCAATGCTCTTAGGATTATCTACTAGGGTGGGTCTAGGGAGTGACTCTCAATCCTGTTCTCGCCTATAAGTGGTACACTTGGTAATCACGATTTGGGATATTTTCTTGTCAAGTTATAACTTAACCAAAACTTGGGTGGCATAAAAAATTAAGAATATTGGCTCCCAAACAATCCTTGAGTGCTAGTACGAGGCCAATGATGTCTTGGGAAGGCATGTCCGCACATGGAGCACTGGGACTTGTCCAAAGAGATATGATCTCTGATGTAGTGCTTGAAATTTCATGACCCTCATTCTCATCTATATGAGACGATGTTGGTTATGTGTGTTGCATCCCTTTAAGCACACATGATGACACTCCCTATACTTAGCACTCTAGCATCTAAGTCCTAATGTTCAAATGCCAGTTTTGAGAATTTTGACACTTGTCGCCTACCTTAGTCAGTGAAAATGGCTTGAAATATTCTAGAACAAATCAAAATCCTCTTTTCCCTCTTTTAAATTAATCTATTTGATCCATTCAATCTCTTTTTGTTCTCTCTTAGTTCTTGCACACAAAATCTCTTGTATTGTCTTGGGTCTAACAACGTTATCTTTCACTCACTTGTTGCAACAACTATTACAGTGATATCCATAGATATCTTTTCTTTCTCAAGCATATTTGGTAATATCCTTCTATCTCTCTTGTATCTTTGAGAATCTTGGGATTTTTTACATCCCTTGTCTATCATTTATGTCATGCGATAGGGGTTTTCCTCCATTAAGTATGGTTTGTTTCTATTTGCATACCTTACATAATAGGGGCTTCCCCCCATTAAGAAGAGTTTGTTTCTATTATTTGTCATTTATTTATCTTTGTCTTTTCAATCTATAAATCTATCTAGTTGTTGTGGATATGGAAACACCAAAATAGGAACTTGACTGAGGCAAGTCTCCAAACAACACCAAAAATTGTTCCTCTCTTGTGTGTGTAGGTTTATTGGAAGTATTCAAATGCACAAGAATTCACTCATGTTTTTTTCATTTCATTTCTATTCACATCTGTTATTCATAATTTTCTATTATACTTATGAATATTTTATATTGTAGGTTATTCGAAGAACAAACTGTTGACGGGACTCTTGTGACCGGGTCTGCCAACAGAGGTAAGTTGTCACCGGGTACAGGGGTACCAGCCAACTTCACCTGTAAAGGTTGTCCAGGAAAAATGAGATTCCTCGGGCCTCCAAGCATGTGAGAGTCAGGTCTCGACGGTGTGAGGCTTGGTTGGGAGATGTGAATATTTTCGAGGGGGATAGTTGGTTATCTTCAACTCGTCTTCTCTGGGGATTCAAGTAAGTGGGGGTTCTTGCAAGTGTGCATTCACTTAAAAAATAAACTTAAAAAGATACTGCAGAGTTAGAAATACTTTATCTACCTATAATTATACTAAACATTCAATACATTGACAATGCTCTAACATACTACACTAAATACCAAAGAAATATACAACCATCAGTTCATATTTTATCAGTAGCAAAGGAAAGGAGGTCGTTAATCTACTTTAAGCATCAGAGCAAAGAACATGAAGAACGTAAAGCATAAAATACCGTTAACCCAGAAGACATAATGCAAACAACATCATTGAGAAAATTCTTCCTTCTTCATTAACATTTCTTTTAGCAAGCACTGGTGCGTGGTACAATGGTGGCTCCAGGGGAGCATCTAACTACTAAAAACTTAGAAACTATGGAGCATTGAGCTCTGCAACTAAGAACTAAGAAAATCAGATTGCTATTAATTGTGGACTAAAAAATCATCAATTTTTCCAACCCTTGGAATGAGGGCGGACTTACTATTTAGACACATCTTTCTATCTAACCCTAACCCTAAATTTTTTTACATTTTGCAATAAAATACATTATCCGGTGGCCGGTACTACCCGCACCACGATAGAAAAGACCTCGAGACGGAAGTATGACATGTCAGAAGAATAAGACAAGAAGGATGGAGTGGAAGAATCAACCTCGAGAAGAGAGCTAGAAGGGAGAAGGAAGAAATCTGATCCCCTGGGGATCGAGGCTACATGCCTCATAAATGGGAGGGTGGCGCCATGTCTCTGATGCGCCAGGTGTACCTCTAAAACAACACCTTGGGAAGACCATCTGTCAGAAAACCTCATGCCAATCCAATGTGCCTTTTTGTGGTTACCCACCCTCTGACAACCTTTGTTACCTGTCTTGAAAGTGACCGGTCGACCTCAGGGACCGGGATACGGGTCACTTAAAGAATACAAAATGTAGGATACAAAATTCTGGGATCCGGGAACTTGTGTTCTGAAGGACTAAAGAATACAAAAAATTTCCCTTGAAGGTTTTCTCCAACCCCCGGAGAATCTCTATTGTTTCTTGTTGTCAATGAAGATCTGGAGGAGACAGGAAATTCCATCTTCATCGATGTCTTTAAGGCCAGCCTGTCGGTACTTGGCCGCCTCAATCTGTTCTCCTAGGTCTAGAATATTGTTCTTAAATTCTTCGGCCATCTTTGCTGCATCGTGACCACTGAGTATCATGCAAGTTATTCACATCATTTTAGTTTCATCTATTCCCTCCAGGGATTGATACCTTAATTCCATTAATTCATCAAACTTCCCCAAAACATATTCCTCCGGCATGCATGTGTCAGTGCTAAACGGATTAGCTCCAGAGACCTTCGAAACAAAAGACTTGTATAAATTGAAAGAATATTGAACTGTGTTGACCTTATCACACAGAGTCCCCACCAGTTGCTTGATTACCCCCAATGTGAGGTCATGTCTGGAGTGCTGGGTTCTCACAAAATTAAATGACTCTTCTTCTAAAATTCCAGACTCAGAGACAATCTCTTCTCTGATGTCGATGAGTTCTTCTAACTCAACCTTCCATGCCTCATAATTTTCGATGTCTCCCTCCCATATGTTGATGGTGATTTTGGCCTAATGTAATATGTGGCAGGCTGCATATAGGTCTGGGAGTGTGGACAAAAGGAAACGCTGGATGTTTCCCAACTGCAAGGCAACCCATTCATCAACTGCTTGGGCCTCTTTCTTCATTTCCCGTAATGAGTCTAGATCACTCTGTGGGAGCAGTGCATCTGACATAGAGGCCCCTGGAGGAATAACGCTAATGGGCCAGACCAGCTCAGTTAACAACCCCATGAGGTTTGCATTTTTCTCTTTTTCTACCTTGAAATTTTGAGCCTCTTTTTTGTAGCGAGCCTCCACTGCTTTGGCTGCTTCTTTCAATAGGTCCAATTCACCCTATTTTCCTCTCTTCCCCAATGACACCTCTGTGACATTATAATCTTCGGCCTCATCCATTGCCTCATCTGCATCTGGGGAAGGTGTCATGATTATTGTGACTATTTCTCCGCCTAGCTCGGTTCAAAGAGTGTGAACCGTCTGGGCTTTCTTAACCTTAGGCGGGTTCTGCGCCTGAGCCATCATCTCTGCCAAAGAAAGATGGGCTTTGGGTGTTGATGGAGCCTTTCTCTTTCAAGATTCCACCAACCACTATGTTGGTAGAGGTGGCTTTGCAGCCAAAATCTACTCCTGTAACTTTTCCCCAATATCCTGTTGTGCCCCTTCAACAGTATGAGCCTCTTTCGACTCCTTCCCTGTGTCTTCCAACTCACCAGTGATGTTTTCTCCGGTGGTACCTGTGTCTTTTTCCCTTCCGTCTATATCTTTGGCAATATTCAAGTCCTCATTGGTTCTCTTAGGGTTTTCTTCTCTCTCTTATTGTTCTTCCTCAGCTTCTGTTGCTAGGGTGTCTTCTTCTGCTAGTAAATCTTTTGGTGGTGGGGGAGGCAATGAGCCAAGATTCAATGTTTGGGCCACAGTGATTACCTCCCCAAATGTTTCCTTTTGGAGTGGTGTCTAGAACATGACAGTTGGGGTCATGGTTGTTCCCGTAGGTCCGGTTTCCGCAACTGATGCTATTTGTTCATTTTGCTTCTGTTGGCTTACATCCTGTCTTTCCACGACTTTGGAGGAAATCTCTTGCTCTATCCCTTTTTATTCTTCTATTTGTACCTCCTACTTCTGTGTAGGTTCCTATTCTAGAACTTCCTCCTACACGATAATTTCTTTTACTGGCTATACAATGTCTCCCTGCAAATTCCCAAACTTGTTAGCTCTGAATACATCATCAAATTCTTCTTGAGGGGGAGGATTTGTTGGGACATGAGTGTGCTCTGGTTCTTTCTCTGGCTTCGGGGAGTCAGAAGAAATGATTTCTACTTGTGGGATTTGCGGCATCCCAAACTCTGGTTCTACCATTGGCTTTGGATTAAGCCTTTTCTTTCGCCTGGTAACTAAAGGAGGCCCCGCATCCCTTAGGGCTGCCTGCTCCTCTTCTGGATCTATTCCTGTCACTCTGACCATTAATGTTGCTAGTGAAGGGGAAGAGGGAGGTCGGACAGGTCCGGTCATGAGCACTGGAGTGGCCAATCATGTGATTAATTTCTCCCTCATCTACTGGGAGGCTGCTATCGATTGTTTTAGTTGTTCCTTTATGGGGCTCTCCCACAGGGTTGGAGTTTCTATTATTCTCTTTCCTCTATCCTCTCCCTGTGAAGAGGTTCCAGCTCTAAAAGTCAGCTTTTGTACCATCGTGCCATCTCTGTGGGTACTCCTGAGGCATACTCTCTTAAAGTATGTGTGGCTACGCTCGACCACGTTGCGTGTGATTTCTTCAATGGTAGGCCCCTCCTAGGAATTCCAGTCTACTGGTGGGAGAGCCAAATTATCAATCACCTTTGCCTTGATCTATTGTGGGTCTGACGTCTGAGAAGTCATCTGGAAATTTGCGGAGCTTAAATCTTTCCATCATCCCCATGGTCATCCAAACATAATGCCAGCTCTGGACTTCGACATCATCCTGGAAATCTTCCCAGAAGTCCTCCATGTGATATCGGTGGGGCTCTGATTCCTGGGGAAGTGCCAATGCAATTTTGCCAAGAGGATCAAATTTCTTCTGCGCTAGATAAAATTCTATCAGGTTCAAGCTCTTGAGTTCGTTGTCTGCCTCCTTGGCTGCGGCCAAACTGCACGAGTAATTCTCACAAGTGATTAGGAATGGAACATTTGTCACCTTTTCTAAAGTGTATAAGGCATGCAACACCAGCAGTTGTCTATAATATTCTAAGAGAATTATCTTGTTCCCACAATGTTTAGGCAACAAGTAAGGCTTCCCAAAAAAGCTGGTTATCCTTATGTAAGTATGTTGCTGGAATTGGATGTTGTAATCGCCATAACTTCTGACCAAATCCATTGCCTCCTTGGAGAGGCGGTACCCTACATCTTGGGTAGGTGTGAGCAGGTTGTAGTAGACGAAGGTGTCGTTCACCTGGTAGAAACTGGGGAAACTAGCCTCCCATTGAATTTGTTGGAAATAATCCCAGGGAGCCTTCTAACTTGGGCCAATCCCAAGTACACCTAATGTGAGTAGCCCGTTGGTGACGGGTCATTGTTGTGCTAAGGCTCAGAGAACATAAGAGGTTATATATAATTTTCACTTCTGGGCCACCTAAAGGAACTGAGAATCTACATGGTTAGAGATAATGGTAGCCCAATCAAAGTATTCCCTGCCGGTGGTGATGCCAAGCAAAAAGTAGTACATCCACCCTGAGAACTCTCAGGCATGGGGTTGCCCGAAGCTCTAGCATAGTGCTATTATCGTCATCTAGATACTTTCTTTAAACTCAGACCGCTAATTTCATTTTCTTGGGGTCCCTCTTTAGATTCTTGAGCCAATGGTTGTTCATGTATTGCCAGGCTGTGACCTCTAGCTGCTAAAATTTTCCTAAGGCATCAGATTTGGTAATGATAGCTGGGTTATCAAACTGAGGAATCCCCAAACCTACCCAAAAAGTAGCAGCGTTGAGAGACACCATGGGGGTGGGATATCCGATCAGGATCGGGGCTGCAAGCATGATTTCCTGGATGAAAGAGTTGTAATGTGCCACAAGTGTGAGAATGAGCTCCGGGGCCTGCACCGAGAATGGGAAACAAGCGGCCTTCAGAATCCTAGAATCCCTGACGCTGATCGCCAGCAGATCCCCAAACTGTCACTGAATGAAAATTATCTTGACCAAGGCCTGCATCTCAGCCTACATTATGACGCTGGTTTTGGTAATTAACTAAACTTGGGACTCAATCTTTCATCCCATAATGGTATTGTCCTTTAGGTACTTCATTCTGAGAGGCATTTTTTCTAAGGCCTTCTCAATTTTGGATCTGACGGCTGCCCTAGTGACTGCCGTGGAGGGAAGTTCCAAACTCCCGGGTGGTGAAGATGTGGAAGCCTCAGACATAATGAAGGTACATTGTTCTGAAAACCTGCAAGGCAAGGTGACCATTAGAATTCGTATATAAATAATATTCTGGGATTCGAAGATCTTACCACCAAGGCACGTCCTTTTCCTGAAAAGTTAGTTTAGGTTCAAAAATCCCGAGAAGTATATATATAATGCAAACTTTGAAAATTAACCCCTGTCCAGGCCTGTGGGTTCCAGCATACTTAATTAAAGTAAGATGTGGGTTGGTGAAGACAAAAGACTTGGGGTCCAAAAAATTAACCATTGGAAAATGTGAGCGAAAAGTGAGCTGTCAAGCCCATGTGGACGTCGCGTGGCTATGCAATAAATGAGGAGTTATGGCGAAGGCAGCGCCAACTATCTGAGTGCGTGAAAAGTGGAGGTCACTTGGACAACCTTAAATGTATACGTGGGACATAAATGGATCATAAAGGCTAGCTGATGGAGGAGAGAGAAAACCACCTAGTTGAAACCAGCCGAGAGTCGAGCTTCAACCAAGCGGTATTCTGCCTAGAACAAGCTCACAAAATTGAAAAGAAAACAAGTGAAGCACAATGAGCTCGATGCGAGATTGGATGAATACACACAAAATATACATCTAAGTACATGGAAAACAAAAGGATATACATTAAATACATTGAATTTATAGCAGAAAGACAACATAGAATGACAACCCTATACAAAATAGTGCAGAAAATGTACATCATACACAATATTTTACACTACACAAAGGGTGGACAACCCTCTAGTAGAGCGGACCCACAAATAGGTGGCAAAATAGATGACCAAGATGCAGAAATGACAAGAAAAAACAAGACAGAAATGCAAACAAAACACAACAAAAAATAGGAAAATGAAGGAATGAAACAGAGACACCAACCTGAAATTTGAAGAAATGCAAGGAAAGAAAGGCACACTGGACACTCTGCAATAGCTTCCACCTCCAAATGATCACCAACCAGCACTGAAAATAACTTGTAATTACTCAGAACAACTCATAATAGCTCGCACTTAATTCTTGCTCAAATCGCTAAGGAATTGCTCTGAAATCGCCTAAGTGTTTTTAATCACGATAACTGTGAAAATGACAGGTGATTCCTATTTATATCCAAGGTGAAAATTAAGTTACCTTTACTTCCACAAACTCTAGAATAGGTAGACCTCTAGACTCTAGGCCCGGGGATTCCGCGCGACCATACCCTCTTACGAAAAAGAGACATCATGGCAGAGAATCCCGGAGTCTGGGGTCCGGCTCCTGGACAAGGAATGACCAACTCCAGGACCGAGTCCTAGAGACACAAGGGACAAAAACAAAAGCAAAACCAACACCATGGGATAGAAAACCTAGAGAAGGAAAATGAGGAAACAAAGGCAAAAGACAAGGCAAGAGTCAAAAGCAGAAAACAAGAAGGGGGACCCAACATTTTGCACACAAAATGTAGGGACGGGGATGCAGGGCATAAAAAATGGTGACTATCTGGGATGAATGCCTTAGTGCATTTGAGAACTATGAAATATCTAGTTAGCAAAACTGAAACAAATCGTTACTCGAAGCATCTTACTTGTAAAGAGCAACATGTCTGAGAAAAATCCAGCCATACGCGATTTAGTCCGTGATCCTTTTATCAGTGGTGAAGTGTGTGCTTTAGAAAGAAATCAAGCTGATGACCTCTGGGAGAAGTAGAGAGGAGGCACTAAGTATATCAAACCCCAAAGTCATCAAATTTTCTTGTTTCTCTCGAAGACTGGAGTTTCATCCCATTTCTTCTCTTTTTTTGTGTGTTATTTCTGGGTGGGAGGGTGGTACTTCTTTGACCATTAAGCTTAAGCTTAGCTAAATTTAATGGTGGTACTTCTTTCACCCTTCCACCCACCTTAATATACTAGATGGTGAAAGAAAACTCTAGATCCAGAAAGAATCTTTAAAAGTTCAGACTTGGATCAACCAACTGGTGCAACTGATCTACAACTCGATGTGTCCGATTACTTGTTCCCTATTTTTGATCTAATTGATTACCATACTTTCAGGGATAAATCTGATGAAGATTACTCATAATGTACTACAAAACTTGAAAAATAACTCTGGAGACTGGACCGATTCCATCATGCTAACAATAGATTCTTAAGCTCACCCTCATGCTAAAGGCAATATCCCAGAGACTAGATGTTATGCGAAGCATACCAGTCCTCACAAGAGGGGGAGAAAGACACTGAAACCCAAAAAAGAAGACAAGAAAAACAAAAGACAAAGAAAAAAGAAAAAAAAAGGGTGGTCTCGGAGGATGGCTAGCAAGACTGTACAAAGCAAGGCACCTCCCAATGAGGCACTAGAAAAGAAATATTTACAAGCAAGGGACTTTACATAAAATACAACTTTGGGCAAACTGACCTCATTCAAAGTAATGCTTGAGAAACTATCCATTGACAGGAAATGGGATAGGTTCTCCAGTCATGGTGTTAAGGTGATAGGTATTTGCCCTGCAAACGTTTGAGATTAGGTATGGTCTGAGCCAGAGCCGTTGGAACTTGGTGTGTTTTCCTTTCTTTTCCCGGGCCTTGTCCCACAACAGAACTAAGTCTGAGGCCTTGTATTGGGCTCTATAGTCAAACCATCATTTTACCACTGCTTCGTGACATGTGAAATGTTTGAGGGCTGCGTCTCACTGCTCCTCCATCTGTACTAGATTCAGGAGCCAAACCTCCACAATGTTATCCCGGTTGCCAAATTCCTGCATAAACTACAAAATTGGGATCTGTAAGTTGATTGGGAACACTGGGTTCTGTCCATAAACCAGATGGAATGGGGACGTTCCCAGGGTGGCCTTAATTTGAATGTGATCTATCGAGAGGGCGAATCTCAGCTTTTGGTGCCAATCCCGGGGATTCTGTTCTAGTAGGTGTTTGATCACTTTGAGTAGATTTTTGTTTGGTGATTCAGCAACACCATTCCCCTAGGGGTAATAGTTGCTGAAAAACTTCAAAGTAATCTTTTGGTCATAGGTCCATTCAAGTAGTTGCACCGAAGAAAATTCCAGACCATTGTCACACACTATAGCAAAGGGCATTCCAAATCTTTTGACGATGTTTTCTTCCAGGAATTTGATGACTACATTTGTCGTGTTGTATTTGCAAGGTATGGCTTCAGACCACCGGGTGCAGTAATCAGTTGCAATTAAGATGTATTGGTGGTTGGCCAACGATTTGGGGTTGATTTCCCCGATAA
Organism: Thuja plicata; assembly: GCA_018584345.1. Classification (NCBI taxonomy): domain Eukaryota; kingdom Viridiplantae; phylum Streptophyta; class Pinopsida; order Cupressales; family Cupressaceae; genus Thuja; species Thuja plicata. Next base: position 1,064,606 of record MU223915.1, on the reverse strand, counting down.
AGTCAAATGCCCATTGGGCAAAAGGCCTAGCCTCGAAGACTGGTTGTAAAGGCATAGCTAGGTTACGCTCATGATGTGCCACGATTTGGCAAGTATGGCATCTTCAGACGTGAGTATAAACATCTTTAAATATGCAGGGCCAATAATATCCAGCCTGAAGGATCTAATGGGCGGTGGCATTGGTTGAGCCATGCCCGGTTCCAAACTGCCCATGGAATTCTTCAATCATTTTCGCAGCTTGGTCCCTATCAATGCACTGAAGGTACACTCCCTCGTAATTCCTACGATAAAGTGCAGAGTTTTTGATCATGAAGTGGGCACTTTTCATCTGTAGGGAATGGTGTTTTTTGGGAGGTAACCCCTTTGGACATCTATTGTTTAGTAATAAGTACACCAGATCAATGTGCCACGGGTCTCGAGTGATAGAATCCACTGTGTAAGTTTGACATTCTATGTGGGGAGTCTCTTCTGCCATCACTAGACTCAGTCCCTAGCCTCGAACTATCTTCATGGGTTGCATTTCCAAGTAATATTCCTAGAGGATGGCCATCCATTTCCCCCGTCTCTCACCTAATTCACTCTGCATCAGCAGAGATTTCACAGTCTGATCCAGGATGATAGCATGCACTTTGCTCTGGAGAATGTAATGCTGGAATTTCTTCACAACGCGAACAAGAGCAAAGGCCTACTTTTCCAATGATGAATACCAGACTTTGGTGTTCTTAAAGGGGGAGCTCATAAATTCTATTGGTCATTCTCCCCCCTCGACCTTTTGGGTCAATACTGCCACGGCAAAATGCGGTGAAGCAAAGGAGTAAAAATAAAACGGGAGGGAGTAGTCTGGGCTATCCATAATGGGTGCCTCCATTATCGTTTGTTTAATTTGGGAAAATGCCCGCTTCGCTTCAAGACTCCACTCAATCTTGGTATCCTTTTTCATCATTTCATTGAGTGGCTTGACTATCTTGGCGAATCCAGTGATGAATCGCCAGACAAAGTTGATCTTTCCAAAGAAAGATCGCATCTCTTTCTTGCTGCTGGGCATTTGTAAATTTAGCAGCACTTCAACACTCTCAAGGTCGATAGATATGCCCTTCTCGAAGACAATGTGCCCAAGTAACTTCCCTTTAGTGACCCCAAATATGCACTTCTTAGGGTTGAGGGATATTCCATACCGGCGACATCTCTCACAAATCTGGGTGAGGTGGGTGGAATGGTCATGACTGTCTCGAAAAAAGACGGTCAAATCATCCATGTAGATGATTATGCATTGATTCACAAGGCCTTCAAATGAAATTTCCATAGCCTTTTGGAATGTGGCCCCTGTGTTAATCAAGCCAAAGGGCATCCTCCAATATGCAAACATTCCCCACTTGGTGGTGAACACCGTTTTATCTCTATCTTCATATTTAACTATGACTTGGTTGTATCTGGAGTACCCGTTTAAGAAAGACATTATCTGTGACCCATTTACTATCTGCAACACCCCATCCAACGAGGGGAGAGGGTGATTATCTTTCTTGGAGGCTTTATTCAAATTTCATAAATCCACGCAAAGACAAATTTCACCGCTTTTCTTTCTAACAGGGACCAAGTTGGAAACCCACATAGTATGCCGGATTGGAAAGATTATCTGGGCTGACAATAGTTTTTCCACCTCCTGACAAATCAGAGGCTTGATCAGCAGGTTGACTGGTCATTTCTTTTGCTGAAAAGGCTTAGCATCAGGTTTCAGGGGGATGGTATGAGTCATAATGGAGGTGTCGTATGTTTTCAAATCCTCATACCCCCATGCAATCACCTCTATGTATTCTCGGAGAACCACAAGAATATTTTCCTTCTCTTCAGGGGAGCAGGAAGTACAAATGTGTATCATCTTTTCTTCACCGAGCTGGTAAATGTTTACTTTCTCAAATTTTCCTCCCTCAGAGGAGGATGATATCTTTTCCCGGCCCCGAGGGTCCGAGTCGAAGATATGTTCAAGCATGACCATCCCCTTTGGGATGGTTTTGGTAGGTAGGTCCATTATCCCATCATCTTCATCACCCTACCTAGTATCATCATGGTCTTGTTCTTCTACTATCTGGTCCTCAAAGACACCAACATTCGCCATAAAGGCTAGGATATGTTGATCGTCTTCAAAAACCTGAAAGTGGGTGACATTATCTGGATTGGAAGGGGTGGGGATCATCTCCATGGAAAATCTCTGGAGTCGTGAGCCGGCCATGGGCTCAAGTGTGCTGGCAGAAACAACGAGGGAATCTGGGACATAATTCCATTGTTGGGGAATAAGATCAATGTCGAAGGCATCAAAATCTTCAATAAGGATCCATGCTCGATTGTGGTACGTAGCTAGCCTTTTATCATGACATGTGTACTAACTCCGGACCTATTTGACAATCAACTCTGAATCACCAAGAGCCCAGAGGCAGGTGATTCCTTTCCTTAATGCAAATAAGAGTCCAAGGACTAAAGCCTCATACTCCGTAACATTGTTTGTGCAGTTGAACTGTAGCCTACAGGCTGCGAGGAAAGATTTTCCATACGAGTTGATTAATTCTACTCTGGCCTTACATCCTTGTTTGGATTGGGACCCATCAAACTTAAAGGTCCACAAGTCATCGCTTATAGTCTGGAGCTGGGGAGATGGAGCAGCTTTTGGATTATCCTTGGGGGACTTGGGATGAGCTTCCTCCTACACTGGTGGTGCATGGGTGAGGTTTGCCTCTAGGGTGATTTGGGGTTGAGATCCCTGGGTAGATGGCATTGAAGAAGTGCTTCCAGTAGGAATACTAGATTCTGGGGAATCAGCTGTATGTTCTTTGTTCCGGAAGGTGTCAATGTATCAGGTAGCGATGGAAAGGCAAGGCTCACACTCTAGCTCTGAATGTTTCTGATAGTGTACCCAGCACCAAGTGCCAGACAAGAGTGTAGCGGGGGTCGCTATGGCATCTTGAGAATTGACTTCAACCCTCAGTTTTTCTTCTAGGTCTTGGATTCTCTGCAGGACTATGGGATCCTCCCCGGGGGTGAAATTGAACGTCAAGATTTCAAGGGGTTGGTACACCCCTAGGGAAGTCTCAGAGAATAAGACCTCATTGACCTTTCTGACTTCGGTAAGGGCACACTTCATCCTGGGTTCACTTTTAACCCAGATTTTATTTGATTCTCCTTCCCAAGGGAGCCACAAGTGGGAGAACTCAGTTGAAAAGTATCTATTCAATGACTTGGACCAATTCCAACTTAATAACATCCCGTAAGTCTCTCAGATGTCCACCACTTGAATATCAATTATGTTGGCTATTCTGGGGTCCTGGATGAGTTGTATCTGGATATTTTTTAGTTCACCCACCATTTTCACAGCAGTTTTATCCAATTGAATCACTGGACCATTAGATGGGGTGGGTTAGAATCTGAGCTTTTGGCATATGGATAGGGGCATGATGTTTCCCAAATCCCTAAAATCTACTAGGAAGTTGTGTATGTTTTTGCCTTGTATGTTCACGCCTAGTAGGAATGGAGGGTCCTCTGTATTTCCTTGAAAGACAGTCGTGTTGGTGTCCTCAAAAGAGACAGTCTTAGGTGGGCGACTGATGACTTCTGGGTTTCCCAAGAGTTTCAAAAGAGACTTCTTCTTCCTGGGACAGTTTAGCAAAACCTCCGTCAAGGTCATGGAGGTGGTGGTTTGTTCTAACGCCCTTATCATGTCAAATATTCCTCTTGGGAATTGGTGGCTTCCCTCAGTCGGGTCTTTGGCTTGGTTAGAGATAGAACCTTTTGGAGGGACAGGCCGGTCAGTTGTATTATCCTGGGAGGGAGTGTCCTTAGGGGGTGTCGATGTGTAAAGTGGTCCTTTACCAGCCTAGCTCTGAGTGTTGTAATGGGCCCATGGGTTGGTGAAGGCATTGGCCTCAAAGGCTAGAATCGATTCATTAAAGAATCCTTGCAATTCAGATCCTTCTTTGTCTTCTCTAGAGAATCTAAAGAAGACGGTCTCACAGGTGAATGCACCATGAGTTGTCTCTTGCACAGGAGGCTCTAGGGGAGTATGGTTAGATGTTTTTTGTTTGTCCAGCTAGGATATCATGATGACCTTCTCCAGCGTGGCACAGTTTACCTCGTTGTGGGAGCTTGTGTCATGTAATCTACACCAATTGGTCATGGGCTATAAGTCTACAACTGGTGTGAAATGGGATGGTCTAGTACCACTTTGATTGGAATTTTGGTTCATAGGCAGACCTCCAGCATTTGCGTTATTTTTCTATTGTTGTTGGTTGGGCTAAGGCCCGTTGTTGAAGTTTCTTCCTCTAGCATTGTTGTTTTGTTGGCCAAAGAAAATATTCCCTCTTTGGCAATGGGAGTTTTGGGGTGCATAGGACCCCACTTTCAGTTGACCCATGTCCACAGTGAGGGTAGACAACATTCACCAGAGGGACTTGACCTCGGTGGTCAATTGAGTGTTCGTGTCACAATGTGGCAGTTGTGGTTGTTGGTTCCCTAGGAAGGCAACAGTATTTTCCAGAGTCGAGGGTGGAAATCCTCCAGTCGCAGGAGACTAGAAGAAAGGCACTCTAGATGATTGTGTCTATTGTTGTTGGTTCAGTTGTGACTGGTTCCAAGGGAAAGATTTGAGACACGATATTGCTGGAGTCTGTGATGGATAAATGTATCGGGCCTGCTGGTCTATTGGTGGTGGCGGGGGATTCATAGCCATCGTGGGAGCACCCATTGCCAGATTGGGGTTATATCCCCTAGTGTATGCAGTTCCGCCAGGAATCATGTTGAATAGCGTGCTCTGCCCAATCTTGCCCGGGGACTTATTGAGGCCACGTGACAGTTCTAAGGCTAGGTTGTAAAATTTTTCCAAAGTATCTCAATCACGGAGGGCAATTTTTCTCTAGAGGAGAGTGGCAATGAAGGGGTCCATCATGTTGAGATATGTCTATATGGTTACTTTCATGGATGGAATGAAAGGACCCGTGCACCGCTTTAGGGTGCGCTGGAACCGATGATTGAATACTGCAAGGGGTTCATTTGGTTCCTTTCTGATAGAAATGAACTAGCTGTGGGACCAAGTTGGGTCCACGTGTACACGGAAGGCAGCCAAGAAGGCGTCTTCCATATCCTGCCAACTGTTGATTGAGTTGGAAGGAAGGTTAAGGTACCAGTCCAGTTTTCCCTATCCCAAGGATAGGGGAAACAGCTGGGTCACAACATCTTCATGTTGGATCTAGTGTCGGTTCATGGCATCTTTGTATGCCTGCAAGTATTCCTCTATGGTTCATGAGCCTAGGTGCTTGTATCATGGGCAAATATTTTCTGGGTGTGAGGGTAAATCGTTGGTTGCACCTGGAAAAGTTCCCATAGGGGACCCGGTATTATCGAAGTATGCAGCCATTTGGGGAGCTAAATTTTGAGCAAGTTGGGCGCTGGTTCTTGGGATTTTTTGGGAAGTTTGCATATTCTATGGTACACTAGCCCACAGACAATTGTGGCTGATGTGGTTTTTGGGGTCCATTTCTTTTGAGAAAGAGGCTCAAGTTCAACAAACCTTCCAGGGTTAGGGGCTGATCTAAGGATTCTCTCAAATTTTTCTAGGGAGAAAGACCCAATCCCACTGAAGGCTTGGATCCTAAAAATATGGCTTGGGGAACCCTTGGGAGGTGTAAAATCAGAATCCTGAGAGGGGGATGAGTTCATGCCCTCCTTCTAGTGCCAGTTTTTGTTTACGGGACTCTTGTGACCGTGTCATCCAACAGAGGTAAGTTATCACTAGGTACCGGGGTACCGGCCAACTTCACCTATAAAGGTTGTCTGGGGAAAATGAGATTCCCCAGGCCTCCAAGCACATGAGAGTCAGGTCTCGATGGTGTAGGTCTCAGTTGGGAGATGTGACTATTTTTGAGGGGGATAGCTGGTTATCTTCAACTCATCTTCTCCGGGGATTCAAGTAAGTGGGGCTTCCTGCAAGCACGCATTCACTTAACAAATAAACTAAAAAAGATACTACAGAGTTAGAAATACTTCATCTACCTATAGTTATACTAAACATTCAATACATCAACAATGCTCTAACATACTAAACTAAATACTGAAGAAATATACAACCATCAATTCATATTTTATCAATAGCAAAGGAAAGGAGGTCGTTAATCTACTTTACACATTAGAGAAAAGAACATGAAGAACGTAAAGCATAAAATACCGTTAACCCAGAAGACAGAATGCCAACAACATCATTGAGAAAATTCTTCCTTCTTCATTAACATTTCTTCTAGCAAGCACTGGTGCATGGTACAATGGTGGCTCCAGGGGAGCATCGAACTACTAAAAACTTAGAAACTATGGAGCATTGAGCTCTGCAACTAAGAACTGAGAAAACCAGATTGCTATTAACTGTGGACTACAAAATCATCAATTTTACCAACCCTTGGAATGAGGCCAGACTTACTATTTATACACATCTTTCTATCTAACACTAACCCTAACTTATTTTACATTTTGAAATAAAATACATTATCCAGTGGCTGGTACTACCTGCACCACGTTACAAAAGACCTCGAGATGGAAGTCTGACATGTCAGAAGAATAAGAAAAGAAGGATGGAGTGGAAGAATCAACCTCGACAAGAGAGCCAGAAGGGAGAAGGAAGAAATTTGATCCCCCAGGGATCGAGGCTACATGCCTCATAAATGGGAGGGCGGTGCCCTGTCTCTGATGCGCCAGGTGTACCTCTGAAATGGCGCCTTGGGAAGACCATATATCAGAAAACCTCTTGCCGATCTAATGTGCCTTGTTGCGGTTACCCACCCTCTGACAACCTTTGTTATCTATCTTGAAAGTGACCAGTTGACCTTAGGGACTGGGACACGGGTCTCTTAAAGAATACAAAATATAGGATCCAAAATTCTGGGATCTGGGAACTTGCGTTCTGAAGGAATAAAGAATACAAAACATTTCCCTTGAAGGTTTTCTCTAGCCCCTAGAGAATCTCTATTGTTTCTTGTTGTCAATGAAGGTCTGGAGGAGACAGGAAATTCCATCTTCATTTATGTCTTTAAGGCCAGCCCGCTGGTACTTGGCCACCTGAATCTGTTCTCCTAGGTCTGAAATATTGTTCTTAAATTATTCGGCCATCTTTGTCGCATCGTGACCATTGAGTATCATGTGAGTTATTCACATCACTTTAGCTCCATCTATTCCCTTTGGGGATTGTTACCTTGATTTCATTAATTCATAAAAATTCCCCAAAATATATTCCTTTGGTGTGCATGTGTCGGTGCTAAACAGATCAGCTCCAGAGACTTTCGAAACAAAAGACTTGTATAAATTGAAAGAATATTGAACTACGTTGACCTTATCATGCAGAGTCCCCACAAATTGCTTGATTACCCTTAATGTGAGGTCAAGTATAGAGTGCTGGGTTCTCACAAAATCAAATGACTCTTCTCCTAAAATTCCAGACTTGGAGACAATCTCTTCTTTGAGGCCGATGAGTTCTTCTAACTCAACCTTCCATGCCTCATAATTCTTGATGTCTCCCTCCCATATGTTGATGGTGGTTTCAGCCTGATGTAATACGTGGTGGTCTTGATGTCATACATGGTGGGCCACATATAGGTCTGGGAGTGTGGACACTAGGAAATGCCAGACGTTTCCCAATTGCAAGGCAACCCATTCATCAACCGCTTGGGCCTTTTTCTTCATTGCCTGTAATGAGTCTATATCACTCTGCAGGAGCAGTGCATCTAAAATAGAGGCCCCCAAAGGAATAACGCTAATGGGCCAGACCAGCTCAGTTAGCAACCCCATGAGGTTTGCATTTTTCTCTTTTTCCGCCTTGAACTTTTGAGCCTCTTTTTTGTAGTGAGCCTCCACTACTTTGGCTGCTTCTTTCAACAGGTCTAGTTCACCCTATTTTCCTCTCTTCCCCAGTGACACCACTGTGACATTATAATATTTTTCCTCAACCATTGCCTCATCTGCATTTGGGGAAGGTGTCACGATTACTACGACTGTTTCTCCGCCCGACTTGGTTTGAAGAGTGTGAACCGTCCAGGCTTTCTTAACCTTAGGCGGGTTCTGCGCCTGAGCCATCATCTCTGCCAAAGAAAGATGGGCTTTGGGTGTTGATGGGGCCTTTCTCTTTCAAGATTCTACCAACCACTGTGGTAGTAGGGGTGGCTTTGTAGCTAAAATATGCTCCTGTAACTTTTCCCCAATATCCTGTTGTGCCCCTTCAACAGTATGAGCCTCTTCTAGCTCCTTCCCTATGTCTTCTAACTCACCGACGATGTTTGCTCTGGTGGTACCTATGTCTTTTTCCCCACCATCTATATCTTTGGCAATATTTAGGTCCTCATTGGTTCTCCCAGGGTTTTCGTCTCTCTCCTATTATTCTTCCTCAGCTTCTGTTGCTGGGGTGTCTTCTTCTGCCAGTACATCTTTTGGTGGTGGGGGAGGCAACGAGCCAAGATTCAATGTTTGGGCCAAAGTGATTACCTCCCCAAACATTGCCTTTGGGAGTGGCATCTGGAACATGGCGGTTGGGGTCATGGTTGTTCTCGTAGGACCGATTTCCCCAACTGATGCCATTTGTTCATTTTTCTTTTGTTGGCTTGAAACTCCCACATCCTATATTTCTGAGACTTTGGAGGAAATCTCTTGATCTGTCCCTTTTTCTTCTTCTATTTATACCTCCTTCTTCTGCACAGGTTCCTTTTCTGGAGCTTCCTCTTGCGCGACAATTTCTTCTGCTGGCTGTACGATGTCTCCCTGCAAATTCCCAAACTTGTCAGGTCTAAATACATCATCAAATTCTTCTTGATGGGGAGGATTTTTTGGGAAATGAGTGTGCTCTGGTTCTTTCTTTGGCTACGGGGAGTCGGAAGAAATGATTTCTACTTGTGGGATTTGCGGCATCCCAAACTCCAGTTCTGTCATTGGCTTTGGATTAAGCCCTTTCTTTTGCCTGGTAACTAAAGGAGGCCCCGCATCCCTTAGGGCTTCCTGCTCCTCTTCCAAATCTATTCGTGTCACCCTGACCATTAATGCTGCTAGTGAAGGGGAAGAGGGAGGACGGACAGGTCCGATCATGAGCACTAGAGTGGCCAATCGCGTGGTTAATTTCTCCCTCATCTGCTGCGAGGCCGCTATCAATCTTTTTAGTTGTTCCTTTATGGGGGTCTCCCATAGGGTTGGAGTTTCCATTATTCTCTTTCCTCTATCCTCTCCCTGTGAAGAGGTTCTGGCTTTAGAAGTCAGCTTTTGTACCATCGGGCCAGCTCTGCGGGTACGCTCAGGGCATACTCTCTTAAAGAATTTATGGCTGCGCTCAACCACATTGCAGGTGATTTCTTCGACGGTAGGCCCCTCTTGGGCATTCCAGTCTACTGGTGGGAGAGCCAACTTATCAATCCCCTTTGCCTTGTACTGGGGATCTATTGTGGGTTCGATGTCTAAGAAGTCATCTAGAAATTTACGGAGCTTCAATCTTTCCATCATCTCCATGGTCATCCAGATGTAATGCCATCTCCAGACTTCAACATCATCCTAGCAATCTTCCCAAAAGTCCTCCATGTGATATTGATGGGGCTCTGATGCTCAGGGAAATGCCAAAGCAATTTTTCCAAGCAGATCAAAGTTCTTCCATGCTAGATAAAATTTTGTCAAGTTCAAGCTCTTGAGTTCGCTGTCTGCCTCCTTGGTTGTGGCCAAACTACACAAGAAATTCCCACAAGTGATTGGGAATGGAACATTCATCACCTTTTTTAAAACATATAAGGCATGCAACTCCAGCAGTTGTCTGCAATATTCCAAGAGAATTATCTTGTTCCCATAATGTTTGGGCAACAAGTAAGCCTTCCCGAAAAAGCCGATTATCCTTATGTAAGTATGTTGATGGAATTGGATGTAGTAATGGCCATAACTTCTGACCAGATCCATTGCCTCCTTGGAGAGGTGTTACCCTGCATCCCAGGTAGGCGTGAGCAGGTTGTAGTAGATGAAGGCGTCGTTCACCTGGAAAAAATTGGGGAAACTAGCCTCCCATTGAATTTGTGGGAAATAATCCCAGGGAGCCTTCTGACCTGGGCCAATCCCAAGTACACCTAATGTGAGTAGCCCATTGGTGACGGGTCATTGTTGTGCTAAGGCCCAGAGAACATAAGAGGTCATATATAATTTGTGCTTCTAGGCCACCTGAAGGAACTAAGAATTTACATGGTTAGAGATAATGGTAGCCCAATCAAAGTATTCCCCGCTGGTGATGATGCCAAGCAAAAAGTAGTACATCCACCCTGAGAACTCTCAGGAATGGGGTCTCCTGAAGATCTGGCATAGTGCTATTATCACTATTTGGATACTTTCTTTAAACTCAGACTGGGGGATCTCTAATTTCATTTTCTTTGGGTCCCTCTTCAGAGTCTTGAGCCAATGGTTGTTCATGTATTGCCAGGCTGTGACCTCTAGCTGAAAAAATTTCCCTAAGGCATCAGATCTAGTACTGATAGCTAGGTTATCAAACTGAGGAATCCCCAAAGCTACCCAAAAAGTAGCGGCATTGAGAGACACCATGGCGGTGGGATATCTGGTCGGGACTAGGGCTGCGAGCATGATGGACCAGACGGAAGAGTTGTAATGTGCTGCAAGTGTGATAATGAGCTTTGGGGCATACACCGAGCATGGGAAATAGGCGGCCTTCAGAATCCTAGAATCCCCGATGCTGATCGCTAGCGGATCCCCGGACTGTCGCTGAATGAACATTATCTTGACCAGGGCCTGCATCTTGGCCCACATTTTGACGCTAGTGTCGGTAATTAACTGAACTTGGGACTCAATATTTGATCCCATAATGGTATTGTCCTTCAGGTACTTCATGCTGAGAGGCAATTTTTCTAAGGCCCTCTCAATTTTGGATCTGACGGCTGCCCTGGTGACCGCCGTGAAGGGAAGTTCCAGACTCCCGGGTGGTGAAGATGTGGAAGCCTCTAACATAGTGAAGGTATGTTGTTATGAAAACCTTCAAGGCAAGGTGACCATTAGAATTCGTAGATAAATATTATTCCAAGATCTGGAGATCTTACCACCGAGGCACGTCCTTTTTCTGAAAAGTTAGTTTAGGTTCAAAAATCCTGAGAAGTATATATATAATGCAAACTTAGAAAATTAACCCCTATCCAGGCCCAGGGGTTCCAACATACTTAATGAAAGTAAGATGTGGGTTGGTGAAGACAAAAGACCCAGCGTCTAGAAAACTAACCATTGGGAAATGTGAGTGAAATGTGAGCTGTCAGGCCCACATGGGCGTCATGTGGCTATGCAATAAATGGGGAGTTATGGCGATGGCAGCGCCAACTGTCTGAACACGCAAAAAGCAGAGGCCACTTGGACAACCTTAAATGTATACGTGGGACATAAATGGATCATAAATGCTGGCTGACAGAGGAGAGAGAAAACCACCTGGTTGAAACCAGCTGAGAGCCGAGCTTCAACCTGGTGGTATTCTACCCAGAACGAGCTCGCAAACTTGAATGGAAAATAGGTGAAGCACGACGAGATTGACTTGAGACTAGATGACTACACACAAAATATACATCTAAGTACAATAGGGCTGAAAGGTATATACATGGAAAATGGAAGGATATACATTAAATACACTAAATTTACAGTAGAAAGACAACACAGAATGACAACCCTATACAAAACAGCACAGAAAATGTACATCATACACAATATTTTACACTACATAGAGGGCGGACAACCCTCTATTAGAGCTGACCCACAAACGGGTGGCAAACTAGACGACCAAGACACAGAAACGACATGAACAAATAGAACAGAAACGTAAACAAGACACAACAAAAAGTAGGAAAACAAAGGAAAGAAATAGAGACACCAACCTGAAATCTGAAGAAAGGCAAGGAAGGAAAGGCACCCTGGATGCTCTGCAGAAGCTTCCACCTCCAAATGATCACCAACCAGCACTGAAAACAACTTGTAATTGCTTAAAACAACTCAGAATAGCTCGCACTTAATTCTCACTCAAATCACTAAGGAATCGCTCTGAAATTGCCTAAGTGTTTTTAATCGTAGTAACTGTGAAAATGACAGGTGATTCATAATAATACCCAAGGTGAAAAGAAAGTTACCTTTCCTTCTGCAAACTCTGGAATAGGAAGACCTCCGGACTCTGGGCTTGGGGATTCTGCGCAACCATACCCTCTTACGAAAAAAGAGACATTGTGGCAGAGAATCCCGGAGTCTGGGGTCCAGCTCTTGGACAAGGAATGACTAACTCCAGGACTAGGTCCTGGAGACATGAGGGAGAAAAACAAAAGCAAAACCAACACTGCGGGAGAGAAAACCCGGAGAAGGAAAATGAGGAAACAAAGGCAAAAGACAAGGCAAGAGCCAAAAGCAGAAAACAAAAAGGGGGACCCAACATTTTGCACACAAAATGTAGGGATGGGGATGCAGGTCATAACACAAACTTGGGGTTTTTCCAGGTTCTGTGTATTTTTTTGCTTTGGTTTTATAGGACTATAGTGTACCGCACTAGTCTCTCTAATTGAAATGCTTAGTTTTGGTCTGAAGACTTATTTTTTTCCTATTCTTCCTATTTAAATAACTATGATCTTCTTTTTCTTTATCTATAATTATATGTCTTCACTAGTTTATCTATTTGGAGGTATCTAAATGTGTGTTTTGAAACTAACTCTCAAAGGAACATAGTTTCATTTCTATAAGGTTAGATTTAAAATTCAAAGGTTTCCCCTTCTCAAACAAATTTTTTGGGGAACTGTCTTGAACCTTATTCCATGTCGTCAAAATGGATATACATTGTGATTCAGCTAACTTGTCTATATCTTCATTTCAAATGAAATTTCTATTTTATTTCTTTTTATATCTTTCCAAATTTTTTAAGAAACTTAAAAAATTTCTCTTGCAAGTCTTTGAAAGTGAGTTCTTTTCTCCTTTCTTATTATTGTTTGTTGACCCCTCTCTTGAAATTCCTTCTACTTGTGAGGAAATTTTGCTACAAGAGGGTGATATCATTGATAGCATTATCAATGTTACTCTACCATCTCTTAATTCCAATACTCTCTTCTAGAGGGGATGAATCAGTAAATAAGGAATTTCATCTATCATCTAAACTCTCTCAAGTCAATGTTGAGCATATTCCTTCATCTAATTTTTCCAAAATTTGTAATGAATCTCTTAATGTAATTGTTTTCTCTACTTCCCCTAAAAACCTAAGAGACCAATAACCTGTTATTTGATAAGATCTACAAGAAATGTTAAAGGAAGTTACAACCAGTAGTGGTAACCCTTCTAAGGTTCATCCTATGCGTCCTTTCTTTGATTGTTGTTTATCTCTAAATTCTAAAATGTGCGAGGTTACTGATCATTAAAAAGTAGCTCACACTTATCAAACTATTGGAAATAAACAAAGCATTAATATTCCAACATATCTTCCATCTTCTTGGGCTATTCTTTCATCTATTCCTAAATATCCTTCTCAATCTCTAGTAGGGTCTAATCCTATTGAGAAACTTCATGTTAATCCCACTAATATCTCTCTAGGATCCTCTTAAAACTTCTCTTCTTTATCAGTGTATACTTCAGGGGGCTCTACAAAAGATGCTTGTACCATCTTCTACTAGATTGAGTGATGCAAATTATTTATTAGATTGTATACGATCTATTACTTCATAGATTACATTTCATCAACATGAAATTATATTCATTGAACTAAAAAATCAAGATAATCCATTAATGATAGTTCCTTTCATAAATGTAATTGGTATTAGATGTACTCTCATTGATACTACTTCAAAACTCAATGTTTACAGTATTTATCTTTTAGCTAAAATCAAAATGGATCTAAGTTTCATTGCAACTTCTTCTCTATCTATTCATGGGCTTGATAATATTGGTAAAAAATCTCTAGGTACAATAATGATACCTTTACGACTTGGACTTGTTACTTTACCTAATCTAGTATATTTAATACCAGAAGGTTTACAATATAATCTTCTTTTGGTTAGACCATGGAGTCATGCTATGGGTGCAGTCCCATCTACCTTGCATAAATCTACCAAAGTTATTCATAATAATCAAGTAGTTACAATAAATTTTGATACTGCATCCCTCAACTATTATTATGAGGCTAAGGCTAGTCATAATTCATGTTGTACTACTTTTAAAAATCCAATTCCTTCATTATCTTCAAGTAAGGTTACACCTCCATTAGTTCCTAACTTTAATAGTGGTGTTAACTTTCCTTCTTCATAGTCAAATGCATGTATTGGTGTTGATTGAGGTCCTTTGGATTTTACAAAGTCCCTTATTAGAGAGTATAAATCAAATCCTCTCCACCTTGACATTCCAAAGGTTTTATTCACGCATGTTATCAAGGATGATTATGCTTCTATATTGCAAGATAATGTGAACACTATTGACTATACCATTAATGTTGATCCTCTCCCTTTTGAGGAGATACAATCATGTTATGGTCAAGGATTCAATATTATTTCTAGGCATAAGTATAGAGGAAATGGTATTAGATTCATGGAACAAGGAGTTAAGGTCCCTTTGATCCAAATCCACATTCTTCTATGGTGAGTTTAGGCTACAAAGCTTCTCCTTTGTCTTCATCTGCTCCTATGGGGGACAATTTTATATCTTCTTCTATGGGGGCCAATTTTATATCTTATCAAATTTCAAACTATTGTGTGAATATATAGCATTCACTAATTATACTGGCATAATAAAAAATTTCCCTATCACACAACTATCTATCTTTTTCCATTCGCATCGAAACACATCTAAAGCCATTGTATCATGCAACTATCTAGGTTTTACTAATCGCATTGATACACAATCAAAATCTACCTATCGTATGACTATCTAGCATAACACAACTTGCTACCCATACTAGCATAATATCATTGATCTCTATCTCACGATCTATATTAAAACATGTGCATGACCCCTAGCGACAGAACAGGATAATGTCTTAGTCATGTGTTGTCTCTTAGAAGTTTATAGCTTCCCTATCTTTTGAGTTCATTCTTCCTTGAAGTAATCAATCCTAAAATTATCCTCTCTTCCTCTATCTTCTTTTTCTTATATTTTGGGGACAACACATTGTATTGAGACAAATTTCTACATCAAGGTCTCTTTAACTTTGCTGAATCAAAACCTTTAGTTTTTTTTTTGTGCATTCTTATCTATATCTAGCTATATTTTTATTAATTTTATAACCCCATGGCATTGTGGATTATATGTTCTAACCTTATTGTCTTGTGTAGCTTTTTCTCTCTAATGCATTTGTTTTGTACGTATCAATTGTATGGCCATACTTCCTTGGTTTAAAGAGTTGTCTACTTCCTCTACAATATCATTTTGGAATTATGATGTTATTTAGTTTTAGTATATTTCCTTTAGCATGCATATTTATTTAGATCCATAAGCCCACTAAAGTGGGGGCAAAATGTAGAGTCAAAAATTGCACTCCATGTTTGCAGTTTTCCTACACTTTTGTAGCCACTTTATTGCTTGTTCCTAAAGTATTTTGATGAAATATAACTGATTTAATGTTTGATGTTAAGTTGATCACCAAAATGTAGAAGGATAATGCAAGACATTAAATCAATTAATGGATTGTATTGTCATTGATGTCAACTTGATATAACCTAATCATTTATAATCAAAGTGTCAAAGACTTCAGAGAATCAGAGAGAAAAAGATTATGCTTTCTGTAATGCATAAAAGACAAGAATTCACAAAGTGACTACAAACACCGATGGTTAGTGGAACCCGATGGATAGATTTCATCGACAGTCAAGTCACAGTGATGCCCGAGCAAGAAAACTGACGAGCTTTACCGATGAGAAGAATCACAAGCAAACCCGACAGCTAGAAACATAGTGTAAACTAACAGAGAAGCGCGAGGAGAAGTGGAGTGTTGACCGACGCTATCAAAGAGTTAAACCGAAATTAACTAGAGTTCAGAAATGACAAAATATCTAGCTGGCTATTAGCGAACAGGTTTGTCTTTCTACAAATACTCTTACAAGTTTTACTCTATCACCCTTAAAAGATAAACTATCTCTAACAGTTGGGTAAGTATCCTTTATGATCACTTCCCTCTGAATTTTGTTATAGGTACAGCTCCCTAATATTGATTTTCAATGAAATTTGATAATAGGCTAATTGGTTAGCTTTTAACCCAAAAGCTTATAAAGGCTACAATATCATTCTTTGATGATATGCCACTGAACAATTGTAAAGGAAATAAAACCGAATAATGAGTGGGAAGAAAAACACAGTTACTTCCCCAATTGCATTTCATGAAAAATAAACAACTTCTCAGCTAAAGATAACAGAAAATAGATAGATTCAGAATTTAGATATTATGAACCAACAGACAAATACATAACATGATAAACAAGATGTCAACACAGGACACTTCATTTTTAGTTTTCAAATAACACAGATTTGATAAACCTCATTGTAATATATTTCAAAAATTACTGCACAGGAAATTGCATGAAATCTGTTCTTTCAATAACATTCAATTACTACTATATGTTCCATTAACCTTCTCTAAAACAAAAACAACATCACCAAAAACTTATTATCTAATAGCAATGAGTTTTTTTTCCCAACCTTTTCAAATTTTTAGCAGCCAAATATATAGTATCAGAGCACCGAGAGGTCTCCCAAAAAACATGACCTCTCAAGAAATTAGTTATATAACTAAACCAATAGAAAAAGGACACACATCATTAAGAGTTTGCATGTTATCCAAGTAAAAACTAAATAACCAAATCTAGTTCCTTGTCCATAGCACGATACTCGCTCCCCGCTAGACTCCCTTCTTCTTCGGTAACTGATTGGGCAGGTTTCCATTCTTTATACGCCTAGACCAGCTCCTTTGCGAATGACAGATGGGATCTTAGAGTTCACTATCCAAGCCATGGAGGCATCTTTACTCCACTTCAATTTCTTCACCTTTTCTATGACATTGGGCAGCTGATCCACACACAGATATAGCATATATTCGATCCTTGCCATCTAAGTTAAGTCAGAGGCTTTAGGATTAATCTTTTCTTTGATAATCTTCATCGCTGAGTCAAAAGCTTCTAGAGTGCCCTTCAAGTCCTGCTCACCATAAACTAAAGGATAGGTATAAGTGAAATTGATCACTTTCAACTCATTCAAGGCATCCGTCTGAATCTGCTTAGCTTCAGACTCGTATTCTTTGTTTTTTGTAATGGTGCTTCTTATTAGAGAGATACGCCAGCTGATGTTCTTCCTGAGGATGAAGAAAATGGATTCCTTAGCACCTTTTAGGGATTTTTCTGTGCAGAATTTGTTGAAACCATACCTCTCTATCTCCATGAACTTTTTCATCGCCGACACCCATTTTTCCTCCTCTCCATCCCAGACCTGGTGTTGGGCTTGCAATTCTCCCATTATGGCCACTGTTTCATGAAGAACTAAGTGTGAATCTTTGATATATTGTCAGCCATTGTTAAGAACTTGGGACATCCACTCATCAACTAAGGAGACTAGTGTTCGACCCCTCTAAACTTGATTTAGCAATGTTTTTCTTTCTGCCGAGTTTGGGTCAAAAACCTATGAAGATTGGGTCAGTGGCATGGTGTCAAAGTTGCAGAAAGTATTTATGAATTGAGAGAGTGAGACTATTGTCTACTTCAATTCTTTCTTTTCCTTACTATCCTACAATGATGTTATCAAAATCTGTCGGGCCGTCTCTTTGAAAAGGTGATTCTTTCCCGCTCTATCCATAGTCCCTAATTCAATTTTAGTGACTTTAAAGTCTTCAACTGCAACATCCTGGTTCTCCTCCTTTGGTCTATAGGTGGCTACTTTGGCTATCCACTTCCCAGTTTTAGTATCAGCAAACATATGTGTTGTACTCTTAACTTTCTTGGCCTTGGGAGTCTTTTGAGCATATTTACTGACTATATCTTGCACTGGAATAGATACCAGAATTAAGCTCTGTTTCTTATTCACTGAAGAGGTTAACCATCTTGGTGTATCATTTATTGCTGTTGATTATTCACCAGTCTTAGCAGGGGTATCCATTAAATCCAGAGTCACATCATCAAGATTGAAGAGATCTTTTTTGATTTGCTCATCTTCCCCAATTTGGTAGTTTAAATCCCCAAATTTGTCATCCTCCAAATTGACTGTTTCTATATTCTCTTGAGTCATCTTTTCCTTTTTCTGCGATCGGGATCTCGATCTGGTAATGCATCGAGGTGAGGCCACATGGGAAAGTTCTGCAATAGATTTCTTCTTGGAATCCTTATTCCGCTACTTTTCTGATAAACTTGCATTACCAGATGGTTTATGAGGATTAGAAACAGAGGGGGAGGAAAATAAAATTGAAGTTTTAACTCCAATTGATTTAGGACTAGACTATTCTCTTTTTGTCTGTAGTCATTCCTCAGTTAATTTAAGTACATGTTGTGTCCTGCACTTAATGTCATCTTCCTCCTCTCTTGACCAGTCAATATCCAACTCTTCATTATCTAGGAGCCTTTTGAAACTGGGTTGAACTAAGTCAGAACCATCATCTGTCACCCCTTCTATATTGAGCTACAATCTCATGGACAATATTTGAGATATGCAGAGTCTACTATGACCTCTCTTCATAACTTGGGACTAATTTGCACAATCTTCCCAAAAATCCTCTAGATGGGGAACTGGAAACATATGAGATCTAAGGCATAGATTCCCACAAGCAAATTTTTTGTTATCAAAGCCTATTCTCTCCATATAATACTTGAAATCAAAATGACTAAGGTCACTCCCAATACTATTTGTATCTTCAATAGTTAAGCATGAAAATTTACCTAGTTGTAATGGGAAAACTTTCTCCCATCCTTCTTCGGGAAGAAAATGTTTAAGTGTTGGTAAACAGATTGTTCTTTTTGATTTAACTCTCAAATGCCCAAATCTGTGAGAAACAATTTGATACCAATAGTTGGATAATCTATCACTAGATTGATAGATTTCCTCTGAATTGAAAGGTACAGCTCCCTTATGAATGATATGCAATGAATTTGTTTATTTCCTAAACTAACTGGGTGCGTTCTTAACCTGAGAACGGAAGAGGAAAAACCAAGTTAATCCCAGGCAGGACTAACTCAGGCAGATTATAGATGTTAAGCCTAGCCAACTTTGAGAACTCACACATCCTATGACTCCCCGAGATTGGTAATGCAAGAATGTTGTTAGTTATGCAAATGCAATGACATGAG